>BLKR01015521.1:0-65775 GCA_011170035.1 Teleogryllus occipitalis
GCGCCAGAACCCGTCTGTGTACGAGAGGGTCAAATCCAAGGTCAGTCGGTCCCTGTCAAACGGTTCTGTCGTGCAGAAATTATTACTAGATACGTCGAATCCAAATTCTATTCTCCCTAGATCCATCGGCGTGGGGGGAATGTTTCGAAGACCGACGAGTCTCGTAGTTGACAGTGCTAGTGATGAGAAAGTGGATAATAACGGTGGTTGTGGGAATATACAAGGTTACAAAATTGTTGAGTCTGTGGGTAGAGATAACGATAACAAATATTCGAACACGAAAGTTCATTCCTCTCACAAATCGGTTACGAATACTTTGACGACTTGGACATGCCATAGGTGTACTTTGGATAATCCTGGGACTGTTGACAGATGTGAAGTGTGTGAAACGCCTAGGAGGTCTAGTTCGACTCTAAATTCTCTATCCAACAACGGCCTACTCTCCAATACTCTCCCTCGTAATAGTATTGTGATCACGGTTCCTGATTGGGAGGAAAACAGGACAGTCGAAACGAAGGACAGTACTGACGTGCTCCAGGAATTTTCTTGCCGATCTCAAAAGAACTTGTCTCGACAAATCTTACCCACGCAAGGGAGTTCAAACGAATTTCTTGGGCCTTTGGCTGAGGATATGGCTTGGACTAGACCAATGTACCGACGTTCGTTTTCAGAAATGAATTCGACTTCAAGTGATTTAGAACGCAGTCGTCAAGCTGCGAATCGTCGGAGTATGGTTGAGACCGACCTTCAGGGAAACCTTCCCGTGCGTTCTCCTGTTAATTTGAACCTCCAATTACAGCAGCAGTTGCAGGCGAGTCGCCCGAGTCCCCGATATTCATATATTGGAATCACTGATCCCAGCACTACTCAGAACTATAGGCAATCCGTGGCACCCCCACGGAAGGTAGTAAGTGTTAAAAAAAGGTTGATTCCTCCATCTGTTTTAGATATGGCAGATCTGACCAAAGCAACAAACGGAAATATTTCCTCTACACCTACCGCCAACACTGCTTCTTCTCCGGTTCAAGGAAATCAAAATTCTCTTCAGTACTCTTCGTCATCAAATACTTCTTCAGAAAATTCAAGTCTGGCTGGCACTTCCTTTGATCGAATGTGGACCTGTACAAAATGTTCATACGCCTACAACCCTTTATGGTCCGATAGCTGTGATATATGCAACTCTGTACGCTCACCACCCTCTCTGACAGAACCTAGTCTTATCACTGTCACGAAAGACAGCGTGCGCTACTTGCCTACCAAGAGAGAGGGGTCTCAGGAATCCGAGAGCTCAGAAAGTCTGAACAACAATGATCCCTTGTCCACGGTTTTGCCAGGGCCTACAGCAACTTTGGCTACTCTGGAACAGGATCTAGAAGACGATTTCCAATTTCTACCTGGAGAAGAAACTAGTCCAAGTGCAACAGAACAAGACTGGACTTGCAAAAAGTGTACGTTGGTTAATTCAGGAAATGATATAGCATGTGTTGTGTGTGGTGGTTCAAAACTGCGTAGTATAACAATGGTTGAAGATATGACTCTTAGGAAAGGGGAATTTTGGACTTGTTCACAGTGTACCCTAAAAAACCCTTTAAGTGCTCAATCTTGTATGGCATGCAAAACAACCAAAAAGCTGTTAGAGGTTCCTAAAAGTAGTTGTGGTGGGCCTAGGAGTCCATCTCCACGGCAGTCTTCACGACGAATTAGTGGAGGCTCTAGAGTGAGTAGTGGTGCAATTCCCAAGCAAAGACATTCAAATGCTGTGAGCAGTCGTCGCAGTGCAACCCCAAATGCTAGAAGTAATGGAGTAGTGAGTCGTCACCATAGATCCAGTGGTGGCAATATCAATACAGATCATTCCATGGTGTCCTTGGCTGTGACACAGCCCTCTGGGAGCCGGAGTCCCCGCCCATCAGATCATGTTTCCCCATCAGTTCCCAACTTGTGGCAGTGCAATTTGTGTACTTATGAAAATCGAACAGCCTCAGTGTCTTGTGAAATGTGTCAAAGCTCACGTTGTTTGTCTTCATCATCAGTTATGACAAATGGTAGAATGTCATCATCTCCTGTGCCATGTAATATGGCTCCAATGATAAGTGGTCTATCTAATGCAGCATGCTCTGCAGTTTTGAAGCAGGAAAGTGAGCTAATGGAAGATTTGCGCCAGATTGAGGAGAAAGAGGCCTTGGAGAAGTGGGAACGCATTGTACAATATTGCAAAGAGGTAAGCAATTGCTTTTATATTTGTTAATAATTCTCCGGGCGGCACAAAACTTATCTATAATATTAAATTGAATAAAATATATATTGTAGTTATTTTTTCAAAAGAGTGGCATGTACTGTCCAGATCAAAAAGAACCTTATTCAGTTTGTGGGACTATAAAATGTGGTATTTTTACTAATGATATTAATTTCTAATGTGTTAAAGTTTTGTTTACAATTATTTAATGTTAATTAAGTAATTAAAAATTAAATATATTTTCAATTACAATTTCAAATTGTATAATTACTTGAAAGAAGTATTTTTATTTTCACAGAAAATATTTCTTTTAGACAAATATTTATGGATTATTACAACCTTTAAAACAAGGAAAGACATAACATTGCCTTCAGTATGTAAAATTCTCAATATGTAAAAAAGGAAATGAAAATTTTTAAAAAAGATAAAAATCAATGCATATCATCTTCAGGATGTATTTTTTCCTGATCAGATTGGCTGCAAACAATATCTTTATCAAGTAGCCCATCGACCATACCTGTCTATAAATATAGTATTAAAAACATCTCTATATTATGGAGGCAATGTTAGGCAAATCATAGATTTTCTTTTAAACCAACCAATTTCTGGTTCAAAATTTGGTTGGCTAGAAGTTGGAGTTAATCTCCTCTACAAACATGAGTGAAGACTAAGAAAAATTGTGCAAGATTTATATTTTACTATCTTCAGAATGTCAGGGATTTGAAAAAAAATTTTTAACTGATCATCTAAAATAATAACATTTACTTATATGTTTGACTTATGACATTAAGCCCTATTTCATTTATAAAATTAGTTAGCAGATGTTTGTGTGTAACACTATAAAACAAGAAAGAAATTCTGTACCATATTTACATTTATCTATCTTAAAAACAGGACACTTACAAGACCTATTTGAGAATTACTTCAAACATAAATTTAGGTAATACTGGTGGTGAGAGAAAAGTTTTCATTTTTAAAGATACTAGTTTTGAACTCCTTTATGTATTATACTTTTGATAAATCTTTCTTACTTAGCATAATAATTGTACAATCTTTTAAACGAAAATACAAGACATATCTTTTACCTCTGCAAATTTTACTCTCTATAGCTATTCATTTGTTTAAAAAATGTTAGCAGGAGAAAATTCCAAGATAATTTATTTTAAATTTATGTTCAAAAACTGGTGAAAGATACATTCAGGAAAACTTTTCAATATAAGAGATGTTAAACATTATGGTTGATCTTCATTAAGTTCTCACCCCTTGAATCATCAGTGAGAGGCGGGGGTAAGTTCTCATCTCCCTCCTGATAATTCAAGACAATCTAATAACTGTGAATAAAAAAGAGAGAGTTTATTGCTTTCAATATATCACAAAAATTATTTCTAGTTCATGATGTTAATAAAGTCTACTCTTATTTTTATATTTCCACAAGCCAATAATTCTCTTTGTGAATTTGAGTAGAAATTAGCAAATGGGAATTCAGAAAATTAATTTTAGTCTTGTAATTACCAAATAATTGATCAGTACTACTTATTTAAAATTGCTTTACTTAATGGCTTTCAATTAGAGGAATGCAGGTATGAAAGTTTGTCATTTTTCATTTTCCTATTATGTTCTGAGTCTTTTCTCATAAATTTGCCAAACTATTATACACTATTATTCATTGTTGTATCTCATTCTTTAATATTTCTGTTACAGAACAAAGAACCATTTGTTGATGACTCATTTCCTCCAGCTCCCAAGTCTTTATATTATAACCCATCAGAGACCAAAGATAACCATGTTGTTCAGTGGCTAAGGCCTCATCAAATTGTCATGGAAGGTGATTCAAAATTAAAATGGGCCGTCTTTCGAACTCCATTACCTTCTGATATTTCCCAAGGTGAGATACTTCATATATTATGAAAATCTTAATGAAATTGTTTTGTGTCATTTAATCAGATTAAATCAGAAATAATCTATAACATTTCAGCATAACTTATTGTTATTAAGAATTGCATTATTACAACAGTGATATCCGTAACTCTAAATATTTCGAGTGTTTGTAATATAATTATATAATTATGACAGTTGAGTGATTTAGTGTAAATTACCAAAATGGAAATTTGTTAATATAATTATTATTGTAATAGGGAATTTATTTTTTATTTATTTTACGTCAAAAACAGTAAAAAACTGTGTGTGACATGCTATGAGGACAAGTGAATTGTATGCAAGTTTTCAAAATTCTGTGATCCATACCCAATGTTTGCATTTTTTTGCAATTTGCAATGCAATTTGTCCCAATGTATGCATTGGGTCATTCCCCATTCAATCAACACAGTTATAATCAAAATTTTACCTTATCTCTCATTTTGATGAAATTTAGCACATAGGTGGCCTATTGTGAATAAGAAAAATGCAAATTTTCAGTAAAATAGTTCAACCCATGAAATATAGCCATGTAAAGAATTAACAAATTGTGTTTCCCAAAACTTTTAAATTGATTTGAAATCTCTCCAAGTTCAGATGAAGTGTTTTTCATTTTTCAGCATTTTTCAATGCCTTTTATATGGTATACAAATCAACAAGGATAGGTTTAAATTATAAACAACACCTGAAAATAGATTTGTGCTTATACATATATACCATACAATCCATATATAATTTTCAATTCAGAATAACTTCACAATACAAGATCTGTGACACTGTTGGAATAAAAAAGAAATTTATTTTGTGATCTCGGAAGTAATGAGGGTATTTTCAAGGTTTGGTTTGCATAAGACCAAGGCAAGGTTAAGCATAGTTAAATTTGAATGTATGAGTCACTTGTTGTAGCTTGTAGTAGGCTAAAGGCTCACTTGCTCTCAGAATGGCCTATAGCTGTTTGATGTACTTATTACGGACTTCAGTCTTTCCTATGATAAGATCTGTATATTACTATTAAAGAGATACAATTTAGCTTTACTTTCTTGGGATGAATTAATTTGATCTTTTTAAAAATTGAATACATTAGTTTTTATACTTTTACCAATAAAATTAACTGGTTAAATTACATAATTTATGTATTGTTACTTTTGGTTTAATCCACTTTTTAAATTTGTAATAATAGAAAGTGTGTGTAGATAGGTCAAATTTGAGACATTTTTTAAAAATTTGGTGTTAAAAATGAAAAGCAAAGGATACACATTACTTAAATATTTCAAGTCATTTAAAAAACTCACCCCCAGAGTGAGGGCCAAAAACAAGTTTTACTATGAAACAGAAGCTTTCTATGAATACTCAAGAGTTATCTGATGATGTAATTGAGTCACTTGAGGGATCACTTTTGAATAATCTGAAACTCTTTTTATAAACGTGCTTCCAGAGATAAAAAGTTGATCATTTTGACTTGTTGCCACTGTTGTAGAGTGTTAGGAAAATTATGAATTAGTTTAATGTTCCTAATTACAAGGTGAGGCAATCCAAATAAATTGTGAAACTAAAGGAATTTTGGAAACCACTTGAAGAAAACCAAGTAGATGTCTTTCTCTTGAAACAGCTGAAGCAGTAAATTGTTTTATGAAAGTGATAAATCAGGTATTACCTGGACTGAAAGACTGTTTCTGTGAGAACAAAAAATGGTGAAAAAAGTTGTTCAAGAGATTAATTCGTTGTAATGCAAGAGAACCTTATAGAATGTTCAAAAATAAATTTGCCAACACAAAATCAATATTTGTCATCCCATTTTTCCACCCACTTGTGATCTATTTAAAAAAAGAGAAGATTGAGAAAGCATATTTTGTGGTAATTTCTGAGTGGTTCCACAGTTGTAGTGTAGTGATTATAAAAAAACTTATTGACTTCCTGAATAGTAAGTTTCGTGACAGTGTTAAGATTTACTATTTCTCAGATGGGCCAACAGCCCAATACAAAAATAGAATAAACTTTACAAAAGCAAGGTTCTTAAAAAGATTACTTCAAAATAAATGGTGAATGTCTTTTTTCAGCAACAGTACATGGTAAAGGGCCTTGTGATAGTGTTGATGGGGCAATCAAAAGATTAGCTGCCTGAGCTAGCTTACCATGCCCTTATGAGGATCAAATTCGAACTCTTATTTCAATTGAATGAGTGGGCAGTTCAGAACTGGCTGAGCTGCCAAATTTTTTATTTGTTGTCCAAGACAAATATGCAAAAACAGGGCAATTTTTGGAAAATCATCTAAGCAAATCTTCAACAATTCTCAGGCACTCAGAAACTTCATGCTTTGATTCCTATTCCACTGAGTAATTAAAAATTTGGAGCAAAGATCATCTCAGATGTAAATGAGTCAACCTTACAAAGAGCAGCAGCATTATGGGGTAACTGTAATTGACAGAAATGACATGCTCCATAGCCATAATCTCCAAAAATAACTGGTGGTATGTTCTGGAAAAAGAGGAGAGCAAGGATGAAGTTCAAGTTTCTCTTTTACATTCAGCTGACCCTTCAAAATATTTCTCCTGTCATAGAAAGCAAGATATTCTAGGGCTTCCTGTGAATTTTGCCCTATGGTGATTCCAACAGAGAGAGTCTACAATTTGTCTGAAGAAGAAACACAAGTTTCTTCTTCAATGAAAGTGAAGCTTTTAAATACCATAAAAGATATAGAATTCTATTATAACTTCAGCTTAATTTATAAATAAAGTTATAACCAAAAACCCTATTGTAAGATTAACAATGTATGTAGATTTTCATTTGAACCCATTACAGTCCTAAGTTTAAAATTTAAAAGTTTTCAGGGAACCCAATTTTTAGCGATTTGGTAATATTTTACATGGTTATATTTCATTACCAGGTGGAAATATTTTATTCAAACTTTGTATTTTCCTTATTTTTAAGTTAGGCTATCTATGTGCCATATTTCTGCTTGCACTTATTTTAATCAGATAACAGAGAAAAATTTACTCTTTTCAGACTGATTTCGATTCCAGTGAATTTAAGAACAACTGAAAGTCAGACATATCAATCTCTTTAATCTATTTCATTTGTTCCTTTTCTATTATTGCCTTGCTTAATAATTGTTGGTCATTGTGTGTAGAAATGGGTAGTAAAACCATCCTTGACTTTCTTATCCTAATAATAAAGGATTATATTGTTTAACAATTGGTCAGTTTTATGAGCAGGGCCAAGATGAGATACATATTAAAAAATATTTCAATAATGCTTTTTAAATTGATTTGTTACATTCTTTGCTGCTCCAGGTGTGTTAGGTAATTGTTGGCTCCTGAGTGCACTAGCTGTTTTAGCAGAGCGAGAAGATCTAGTGAAAAAAGTAATGGTCATGCGAGAATTCTGCCAGCAAGGTGCATACCAAGTTCGTCTTTGTAAAGACGGAAGATGGACCACTGTCCTTGTTGATGATTTGTTACCATGTGATAAACGAGGCCATTTAGTCTATTCTCAGGTAAATATTTAATGAAAATACATTCAATAAAATACATTTTTAATATTATACAATATTATATAATAATTATTATTAAGCTTATATACAATATTACACCAATTATCCATGTTATGTTATATTATATGAATATTATACCATTTCAGGCAAAACGTAAACAGCTGTGGGTTCCTCTTATAGAAAAAGCAGTAGCAAAGATCCATGGTTGTTATGAAGCACTGGTTTCAGGGAGAGCTATTGAAGGATTAGCTACACTAACTGGTACTTATTCAGTTTTAATAACAGAAATAAAATTTATATTTCTCATAAAAATATTTGATAAAGTTTTTAATAAATTTGTATTAACAATTAATTGATTGTCAAACGTCTTACTTGAAATACCATTATTAGGGGCAGATTTTAATGACCTAAAACATTGCCAAAAATGATCAATAAAATGCTCTTAAAATATTTTGAAAATGCCATAAAAGCAAAGAAAAATAACATAATCAATTTGATCAAAACCAGTTTAGTGAACAAATCTAGATGTTACTTACGTTACTGATGTAATCAAGGTTTCTTCCTTTCATTCAAGTGAATTTAGCTAGCAAACTTTTGGTTTGGACTGTTCTTTACCTCTGTCTTTAGTTATTTCAATCTAGGCTAAACCAACAGTGGTACTGAAAGGGCGACACATATTACATACAACTACTGACATTACAATTTCTGAATGAAGAAATTGAGTAGGCTCCTCAGCGACTCTTTGGAAAATTTGTTGCATCTCGTAAATATAATTTGAAGCAAGTATCATTAAAATGATGTTAAAATTGATGAAATCAGCAAAAAATGCATTTAAAATCATGGGAAAAGGTAAAAACTGACATATTTGACAAAATTAAAGTCTATACTAAAAGGCATTGCTCTAAATTGAAAAGAGAAAAAAAAGACATGTCATTAAAATCTGCCAACTAATCATTATCACCACGTAAATTTCTTAAAATAAACATTTAAACATTTTGTTACTGTTTCTGTTTCTCTAAAAAAATAATATGAGAATCATTTTCTAATAGGAGCTCCATGTGAAAGTGTGCCTCTTCAGCCATCTTCTCTTCCATCAGAAGATGAGCTGGACAAAGATCTGATTTGGGCTCAGCTTCTGAGTTCTCGCCTAGCACGTTTTTTGATGGGTGCGTCTTGTGGGGGTGGAAATATGAAAGTAGATGAAGAAGAATATCAACGTAAAGGATTACGGCCCAGGTACTCAAACAAATATTTTCAACATTATTTCTTGGATGTTAAAAAATACTCTGTTTAATACAAAATTAAGCTTCAATGTATTAAAGACAACTACATTATTACATACACTTCACTATTTACATAAAAGTCTTTGTAAACTGCACCTAACTCCTTAACTACCAACATTTCGGAGAACTGTTGTCTTCTTCAAGCGTTAAATTAAACATTCATACACGAGGTACATTGTACATCTTGTCAACAGATGTGTAAAATCAATATAAAACAACAAACACATTAGAACATTAATAACAACAACCCATTACATTTGACTAGGATACCACCCCCATGAGAGGTTGCAAACATCTAGAGAGTGAAGATATAAAATAAAATACTACTCCTTTAGCATTGCTGAAAGAAAAGAACAAAGATGATAATCAATGAATAAAAGAATATAATAGGTACCCTCAGTTGTTTCTAATCAGTAATATCTTTGATTGTTATAATCAATAGAACTTTATATATTTAAAACAAAAGCGAGGACAACAGACTTCTACAAGTTTCAAGCAAAGTCATTTGTGGATAATAAATTTAGCTACATTTTAAAAATAATAAATAATTGAAAATAACAGTGACAATGTTAATTTAACTTGCTATAAGAACTACATCAGAAACAATCGCAGAGAATCTAATAGTGCCATTTAGACCATGTTGTAGTTAACATAACAATTTTACATTAATTTACAATAATAAATTTCATTATTAGGCTACTTACTGTAGTAATTCAACAGCTTACAACTATTGCTAGGCATACTAATGTATAATAGCTAGAATAAATATTACATTAATTTAAATTATTTAATGGTGACAGTGCATTTCAAAATGATGGAGAGCAAATAATACATACAAATTAGAATTCAATGAATAGGCATTCTTGCAATAATGACTTGCATTGTGAATCAATAAGAGTGAGAGAAGTTTGAGAGTTAATTGACAAGTTTGAAATTGATTAATGCAAAATTAATGCAACTTTTAATCTAAATTCTTTTGATGACAAATTACTTTCGGTGTAGTTAATGATTGTCAGATTAGTTTCTAGACAACTTAAATTAATAAATAGATAGATAACTTGATTTAATTTTTCTCTTTTTCTTCCTTCATTTTCTAATTTCTCCTTCTTTTTTCTTTCTTCTTGCAAATCACTACAGCCCAATGTAGGCCTGCCTTCATGATGTGCCTTCTTTCTTTTCTTCTCTCATCTTTCTCCTACTATCAGGTAATTTCCATCATTATCAGGTCATCCCCAACATCTTGGATCCATTTTTGCTTGGATCTACCACATTTTCTTACTCCAATCATTTTGCTTTTATATATTTTTTTCAGCAGTCTTTCTATTCCCATTGTCTGCACATCTCCCAGCCAGGAAATTCTGTGAGATTTTACAAATCTGGCTTTATCTTCCCCTTAGGTATGTTATTAATTTCCTTATTATGTCTTATCTTCTTCTCTCTTAGCTGCTCTTCAAAGAAAGCAACAAAAATTAAATTAAAAATTGTAGGGCAATTTCTTTTGTCAGCTTTTCAAAAATATTAGAGAGACTTTTTTATGTATGAATGAAAACCTTCCTTAGTAAAATACAAAGCGTTTTCAGATTGTCAACATGGATTTAGATGGCTGTTCTTATGTTTGAACCATGGTGGCTGTTCTTAAGATGGAATCGTGTATTGTTTTTTGTATAGGTCATTGTATATACATAAGTCTATCAGGACTTTTCTTTCTGGTTTATTTTTATTTCTCCTTTTGGGCCTATGTATGGTTTTATTTCTGCACATTGCATTAAAATTTCCTGCTTTTATCAGCAGATCTCTTTAGCTTACTTTGTTAAGTGTTTCTGGCAGTTTTTCAACTCTTCTGTTTCAGTGTTATTGTCTCCTGCTGGTGCATATATCCTTATTACTGTCATTTTGTGTGCATTTATTTCCATTCTTATTGTTATATTTCTATCAGTTATCCCTTCATATTCTAGCATATTGCTTTTTACTTCATTGTCTATTAATATTGTCGATTAATATTTAATCATTGTCTATCTATATGTCTATTGACATTAACATATCTATTAATATCTATTCCACCCTGAGGATGCTGTTTCGTCTTCTTCCTCTCTTGTATTGTGTATTGTGTACTGGTTCATTTCCTCTGCATCTTTTCCTTTCTTTTTTGTTTCTGATATTACTGCAATTTTGAATTGTCTTTGTTTTAGTTCCCAGTTCTTGTTCTTTGTAATTCAATCCTCTTATATTCCAGGTCATAATCTTTATGTCTTTCTCTTTCTTTCTTTCTTTTTTTTTATAAGATAATACCTTCTTGTCTTTTATGTGGTGTATGAAAGAGTCATATTAGTATTCCTTGAGGCCAAAATGTTCTTTCTTCTATTTGTGTTGCTTCCTTTATTGTGATTCTTAATTTAAATGCTTTATCGTATTCTGTTGTGGTTAGCTATTCATATTGGATTTCTTGTGTTCCTTTCTCTTTGAGGTAGTTATCATCATCTTCTGGACTAGTGCTTTTGATTGTTTGCCTGTGTATAACCATCTGTATTTCATTCCTGACTTCAAACTTTGTTCTTTACTGGTTCCAATTATTATTACATTTTTTTTATTTAAAATGGAAAACTGCATTGAAACCATATTCTCTCAAATTTGTTTTTACAAAAACAATTTGAAACATGTGATATTGTGTGACTGAATTAAAAGACCCAGAAATTTGGTACCTTAACATCGATCTGTTGCATATTGTTCATTTGCAATGGCACATGCGATTGCTTGTTTGCATTGCAAAACTGCATTGAAAACATTATTCCTTCATTTACGAATGAATTAGTTACTATGAAACCAATTTGAAGCTTTAGCTTATCCAGGGGCGGATTAATGTTTAGACACAAGAGGCACATGCCTAAGGTGGCAAAATTTTAGTGACAGCAAAAACAGGAGACCAAAATTGTGTCAAAAGATCCTCTTCTTTGTCGCGTGTGATTTTTCCTTTGTATTCTATGAGTTTTTGAACAAAATGATTAAATACTTGAAAATTAATTTATTAAGAGGCTGATAATAGTTTCTACTATATGACTTGTGATAAGTAAAAATTAATGATTTTTGCATTCCCAGACATCATACACTTAAGATTTAATTACAATTACCATAAAGGAATCTTTGGATTACATCGAGAAAATTATTCTAAATTTCTAAATTTTTACAAATTATAAATATTTAAATACATGTAATTTTGACATGTTTAAAGATGTTTTATTTCATTCATATTTTCTAGTGTTAAATGTCCACATCTAGGTAACTTTAAGAATTAAAGGTAGAACAATGTTAGATTAATGAATATTCATAATGGTGGGAAATGGTGTGGAGTTAACGACATTTGCATCATATAAATGAAATTTCATTTAAATAAATATTCATAACTACAAAAAAAATTGTTATTTCTATATATTAAAATATACGATTTAAAAATTAATTGATTTCCTGTAAAATAAAATTAAACATGCATAATTTATTAATTAAATTATATTTAATTTTAGTCAAAAACATGTCTCTTCAATTTTTGTACATGAATTATACTTATTATAAGTAACTTTTTTGCTGGGTTATCTGAAAAAGAAAGGCAGCAATTTTCATGTGCCTATAGGTGACAAAGTTGTTATTCTGTTTCTCAGGTTAGTTAGTTATTAAGTTAGTTAATACCTTATTTTACGTGGCGAGACTCGGGCCATCAGACTCGTTCTTCCGTCTGACCATGCTAATTTCAGTACACTCCTTTCACCATCTAGCAGAGAAAGGAGGTATCATCTTGGGACGACGAAACATGAAACATTTGAATTTAGCTCAGAGGCTTCTTTTAGGCTTGAGGATCTTTTACATGCAGTAAATCTTCTACATGGGACAGCTGGCTTTACTTCCCCTCTGAAGGAAGGCATACAAAGGATTTTTTCACCCAAAAAATCCACAGCTTCCATCGGGTTTGAACCCGCAAACTTGGGTACAACTGCCCGGTACACTAAGCGTTATACCACCGAATCTGCAGGTTATCTATTTATTTCAAGTTTCTTTAAACATTTCTCTTTAATGTCTCCTCTTTTTCTTGCTATTTGAGCTATATCACCAGCATAAGCTAGACATTGTTTTGTTTCATAGAGGATGTTGCCCCTAATATTTAATCTCTTCACAGTGCAATGGAGGGCGCTGCTGAATAAAGTAGCTGAGAGTGAATCACTTTGTTTGACACATGATATTTCTTTGTATGTTTCGTTGTCTTTCCTGCAATTTATTCACTACTCTGGGATGCAAGCATAGACATTTGAATGAGACTAAACAATTAATTTGGCATTCCTTCTTCCAGTTTGCAAATTAGCAATTTTATTTAGTGGGGAATGTTCAAAACTCCAGGGGTGAAGGTTTGAATTGATGAGTGAAACACATTTCACTTATGCCACATATTCTGAATACATCGTAAGATTGCTTTTGGAAAAATTTTGTTTTCCAAATGTCAAAAAAAGTTCTTGATATGAATTCTTCAATTTAAACATTACTGAATGTGAAAATCATAAACATTGTACCTAATGTGGATTAATTGAATCCATGGCAAAGAGAAATTAGTACCTTTCCAGCTGGGAACATCAAACTCTCTAGGGGGTCATCATCCCCCTGTCAAATCACACCCTGCCTTCTTCCCTTAACACTCTGAACAACTGGTTCCAGCTAATTCTATCAAAGCCGTGTTAAAACCTTAAATCAATGAAGAGTATATGCAACTTTATAATCACAAAATTGTTCTATTGTTTTTCTAAATGTAAATATACGGTCTGTTGTTCCTCTACCTTTCCAGAACTCAATTTGACATTTATCAATTATACTTCCATCAAAATGATTTACTTGCTTTTGATAATAAGTTCTATCAACCATAAAGTCCCCTTTGAAACTTTCATGCAAAGAAAGTTCATTATTATATCATTGTAGTGCATTAAAAGTACATAATATATTGATAAAATATCATCTTTCAGGCATGCCTATTCTGTTCTTGATGTGAGAGATCTTCTTGGCAACAGACTTCTTCGCTTACGTAATCCATGGGGTCATTATTCGTGGAAGGGTGACTGGTCAGATGAATCCCCAATGTGGACACCACAATTGCGGGAAATGTTGATGCCTCATGGTGCTTCTGATGGTGTCTTCTGGATATCATTTGAGGATGTATTGAGGTATAGTAAACAGAAAAAACTGCATGTCTCAATACTATATTAGTGTACCATATTAAAAATTATTTCAGTTTTATTATAGAGTCACTTTCTTTATATCCTGTCAATTTTAAGTTCCTAAAGTATAATTGGTCACATTATTTCAAATGCATAGAGGAAGTTTATTCCATGAGA
This sequence comes from Teleogryllus occipitalis, assembly GCA_011170035.1. Classification (NCBI taxonomy): domain Eukaryota; kingdom Metazoa; phylum Arthropoda; class Insecta; order Orthoptera; family Gryllidae; genus Teleogryllus; species Teleogryllus occipitalis. The sequence continues at coordinate 14,288 of BLKR01015521.1, forward strand.
GAATATGCGTTTATTTAGTAGTAAATTATTTCATTCTTTGATGTTTGTAACATGATGGACCACGTCTCAGATCATGTATTTTTTTATTTTCAATTTAGATTTTTTTTTTTTTTAATAATTGTGTTAATGTGCAGTATATGATAAATTAACATGATTTTAGAAACTTTTAAATTAATTCAGGAACACTCATTAATGTTTCAGTTCCAAAAAGCAGTATTAGACTCTCAAAAAGTAGTACCAAAGTAAGATTCTGGCATGTTCCAGCACCAGTGCAATTTTGTAGGTGCCCGGATATGTAGAAGGGGTGGTTGAAAGTGATACTTTTATCATTTTTTGATAAAAGTATCATTTTATCAAAAAAGGGTTATTTAAGGGATGAAAATACAAGTAAAATAAGAGGAGAAGAGATTTGAAAATAAAAATCAAGTTAGATGAACTCATTGCAAACATTTTGCACTTTGTAAATAATTATTTTATAAGTGAAAATATCTTCCTTGTGGAACCCCAACTTCAAACATTTCTGAGAACCCATGTTTGAAAATGAGGGTACCCTGCAGAAATGGAATAATATCCAAATAAGTTTTAAGTATGTAGATAACAGCATAAGAAACTTAACTCATGAGCCCATGGTTTTAAGGGCTTAAGACACATTGTTTCCAAGTTATGCACAATGGTAGTGTGTGTGTGTGTGTGTTGCAGTGTAAAGTATGTTGTGGGTTTCGTGAGCGCCTGTTTCCCATATACCTCTATCTAGGAGCTTTTGTATTTTCTATGTTAAACCTGTTTGATGAAAGACTGGGAGACAATTCTCTATCCAGCAATAGCACACTAATGGGGTAATACGTTTATGGTTTCTTATAAATAGTACCAGACTGTCTTTCCTTAGCAAGGGCAATCTATATTCCTCCATATTTGGGCTCTTATCCCTCATCATGATTGTGTCCTTCATAAAGGAAACTTCCCCAGGCTCTGACTTGATTGAGACCCTGAATTTTTTTTTCATTCTCAAAAGATAAAAAATGTATTTACTTCTAATTTGAATTAACCATTGTAAGTTATTTCTGTTGGAGAAACAATTTCTGTTTACTTATGGTGTGAGGGGTGGGGAAACTTTTGTTTGAAGAGACCCTGGTATATCTACTGTCCCAGGACTCTTGTTTTCTCTGGGCACCCTTGGGTATATGTCATGCTATTGAGAATAGGGTATACAGGGAACTATCATTTATCTATCTATATGGATATCTTCAGCACAAAACTTTAGTTCACACTGAAGAGATGCTAAAAAAATAATTTGAGTGGGTCGCAGTTGATGCATGGCACAGGTTGATGGCACAGTTGATGCATGGTGCTTCGATCGACAAACAATTTTTCAAATCGTTATTTCTTTGCGTCTCATTTTGGTATTTGGCAGACAGATACAACATTGGTATAAAAAATACATGAGTGTTTTTTAAATTAATAAAAGCTTCACGTAATAGTTTGTGTTTTAACAATTGAAATCCATTCTAAATGTTTAAATAATATATTTACATCACACAAAAGTAGAGCTTTCTAGTTTCGATTTAAGTACATATGTAATTTTCTGTAGAAGGATTAGATGTGTGAAAAATGTTTAAACATTAACACCCGTGCGATTTTCCCAAAAAAGGAATTTGTCTGGTACCAGGGAAAAGAGATACATGTCACCTATTTTCAGCCCTATACCTCATAATAAAAGTTTCAAGTCTCTAAAAAATAGGGATGTTTTATGTGTATGCGATTTTACGTGCAATAACTCGTACTAGGCACTGTTTGTGTATTCATTACTTGCAGAAAACGACCAATGAGAGATATTGTTTATTGAATAATGAATCACTAAAGTAAAGTGAATGCAAATATATTCGTTCACCCCTCACATATATATTTTTCGACGTGCATCCTAGCTGCTTGAATTGTTAAGATATTGTGTGTTATGGCTTTCCGAGCCTTTTTCAACCATGTTGATTCTTAATGCTTGAGTATTCCAGAAGTTTGGTTAATTTCAGTAAATCTTGAATTGTGTTTAGCATTCAAACAGTGATATGCACAGAAATGTCCTGTTCCATTGCTCTGAATACAGTAATGTGGCATTTGGTTTGAATGTTATGCCTAAAATTCACATTTACCTCAATTATCTCACTGATAATTTAGAAAACAACAACAGAATCTGCCGTTTAACATGGAACTCAACAAAGAACATGGTTGTTTTATTTGGTTTGTTTGATTGTTTTTGTTTTTTGTCACTGGAGCTTCTGAGCATTTTTGTAGAGGATTAAGAAGTTGTATACAGATTTCTTAAGAAATATTTGAAGGAAAGGTCTAATCTAATTAACACTCGCATACCAGTGCCCTTCCAGTATCTGGAGAACACCAGTGGGGGAAGGGGTCAAGGGCAGACACCAGAATAAATTTCTATAGAACTGAAGGAAAGTTTGTATATTTAAGAACCAATTTTTCACGTATGTAGCAATTTATTACAATCATTTTCTGCAAGTTTATGTTACAATATTTTCAGTTTTTGAGGTGAAGCAAGGTCATATACTTTTATCTATATTTGCAGTTCTTTCCACAGAGACACAGATGGCCTTGTCTTTTTTGGTTTGTTGAAGATCTACCTCAACATTGATTATACTCAACAGTTCCTTGCATTATCAGATACTAAATAAAATTGCAAAGTATACATGGGCTTTAAGCAAACATGGGAGTTTCCACGAAATGAGTATGTATGGCAAGAGTTTTGAATTGTATTGAAAACATCCGATAAGGATCAAAGCTTCTGGAAGGTCTCAATGAAGAATAAGAACCCAAATTCATAGCTGATTTGCCCTTTCATATACTTTTTATTGCATCGGAGTGAATATTTTCTTATCAATTCTTGCCAAAAATGCTTATTTCTTTCTGTATTCAGAATTCTACTAGTATATGGCTTAGGTTAGGGATCCCAGAATGAGAAAATATGCATAGAATACATTCCTCCTTGTACAATGTCACATATAGTTTTAAACTTTTTTTGATTTAAAATAAATAAATGAATGATGAAAATATTACTTGGAGTTAGGAATGGTTCTAATTATGAAAGTAGTAAATGATGAAACAGTATCTGCTTACCACAATAAAGATTAGAGGAAAAACATGCTGCTGGAGTCTGTCACTGTCCCCACCCACACACACACACGTGACTATAAAGAAGTTTTGAGAATTTTAGCCTCTTGAAATAAAACTAGAATGTGTATGTTGGCCGTGATGTAAGACACAATATATTTTATTTTAATAATTAGGAAAACACTAAGTTGGAATGGAATTAATTAATTTAAGGGAATATCAGGGTACCATGGTAGCCACAACTGAAAGACTTCAGGTCAAGATGATGAACATATTTAGATTTTGCTATAATAAAATAAGCAGAATTAGCATTCATCATATTTACTTGTGTTTATCTGAAAATAAAATATTCTACTATATAGTACTGTATCTGATGCTATGAGGATGATGAAAGAAAACTTCAGAAGAGCAGAAAAAACAAAAATTATCTTAAGATTTGCTCTGTGATTGTAGGGTGAACAATGAATGAAAAACAATTTAGGATTTGTTAAAATGAAGTGTCAAGAACATGGTATGTGTTGTTTGTAAATTTTTGATTCTCTGGTAATACTGTTGAATTTAACTGCCACATCTTAATTCTGAACATTTGTGTTCCATTAAATTGTAACAGAGTTAATTTAATCTGTTAGTCAGTGTTTAGAAGAAATAATAATTAGATTATTGATTTGAAAATAATATATGTTTCATTTTGCTGCAAGTTGTATTCTTTGTTCATTGCATGGAAATAAAATTTGTGAGACAGTAACTGCTTATTTGATAACTTTTTTAGGTATTTTGACTGCATTGATATCTGCAAGGTACGATCAGGATGGAATGAAGTACGGTTGCGTGGAACTCTCCCTCCACTTTCTTCATTGGAACATTTATCCTGTGTCCTATTGACAGTATTAGAACCCACTGAAGCTGAATTCACTTTATTTCAGGAAGGACAGAGGTTTGTGTAGTCTAATTTTTTCTATACTTGGGTAGATTTCTATTCAATTCATTATTCATGTCAGAAGCGTTCAAGTTAGTTTAAATAACAAATGCTGTATCCCCAGAAATTATAAAATTTTATAAACATTTGAATGAATTATTTTATGAACTTTTGAATTTTTATGAAGATATGAACATTAACATATTTAAAATAAGTAATCATGGTTGTATCTCTTACACTTGCATGTGTAATATTTGATATTTTTGTTACCGATTCAGCAAGTTAAACTAAATGCATAAAACATATTGCCAATGTTTCATTTGCCTAATTTGCAAATGTTTTCAGTGCTAAGATTAAGAAAAGGATGGCGAAACAATGTAATAATTAAAATAGGTATAGTACAGAAACTAAATACTGAGTATGCTGTAAATAGACCAAGACATTTTAAATTTACTTTTGTGAATTAAAACTCAAATAATTAGACCGGCTGATTTTAACTCAGATCCAGCATTAACACTGCTTCTACAGAGACTGTTGGTGTAGATAGGTCGAATTCATCCGCTGTCCGGCGGAGAATTCTTGTGACCGGTTGGTCTCATTGGTAGTTTTCTGTGGTTTCTTCAACCAGTACCAGAAGAATGCCCTAGCAAGTGCCCTAACAAACAGGCCAGAGGCTGTGCACAATCTTTCCTTCCTCTTCCTTTTCCTTTCCCATTTCCTTACTCACTTAAGCTCCTTAACACTCCTTAAGCGCTTTTATGTGCAACACTACCAAACACGTCAGGAGACCAGTCGGGTGTTTCAAGTTCAGATTGTGAACTTGGAAGAAAAAATCCCCCACAAGTCGACATGTAGGTTACTGCCGGATTCTTATAATCCATCGAGAAAGGAGCATCACCACCTCCCAGTTAATACATTCATTACACGATAATGACCGCAGCAGTTGATGAGCCTGAAACCATCAATCAATCAAAAAATTAGAAAACAATCAAATGCTGTCTTAAAACAGAACTTGACACATAACATAAAATTTGAAATTTGAAATTTGAAAACATGTTTACTACATTTGCAAAATTTAGAAGGTTAGAACAGATTTTTAGAAAAAACAAGTCTATAAGTAGCATTTTTGCCTTGCATAATTATGGAGTTTTTGGTTTGGGGTTTTTTCTAACCTTCAGTATTTTGTTAATTTTGTAAGTATGTTTTCAAGTTATATATTGTATGTCAGATGGTGGTGCTGTTTGATTGTTTTAGTTTATTTGAGTTTTCATTGACAAAGATGAATTTAAATATACTTTGTGTATTCAGAGCATTCTTCTCTTTTTTTTTAAAAAAATAAATCTTCAAACATTACTGATTTTATTGTCAAGAACTGTTAATGTACCTCCTATTTCTTCCTAGCTTTGATTTCTAAGTGTACTTCAATGAAACTCTCGAGATAGTTAATAATTTAGAATAATTTCAATGCAAATTATAGAACTTAAAATGTAAACTTAAAAACTTTTTTCTGACAAGCAGCAGGAAATTTAAGAGATGAAAACCAGAAGAAGACAATCCATTTCATCTCTTTCTGTTCTAAACCATTTCCTTACTTAAAGAAATATTCAGTTATGAATGTAATATTATATTGTTTTAAAAGTGTGAGTTATTAATTCCTGTTTGAACTTTTTAAGGATTTTCATGAATCTGTGTGTGTAATGAATGACTACAGAAGATGCACAGATTTCAGTATTGTTATAGTGTAGCTTGTCTCATTATTACTCCATATTCCTAAATTATGAAATAATTATGTCAATGGATGTCATAAAGTGTAGCTTAGAACCCTTGCTTCTATGCAAGGCAGAAATATATTCTCTGTTTGATCTTCAATTCATGCAAGCATTCAGTCATAATTATATTTATTTGCATTTATTTCTTTTAATTGTGCAAAGCTCAATTACGATATTAAATTCTCATGTCGTGTAAAATATATTTTGATCCATTAAAATTACAATTTTTATTATTTTGAAGAAAATAATTAATTATTTGTAAAAGCTTTCTTTGCATTTGTTCTTTCAAAATATAAAAGGTTGTATTTGTAGATATTTACAGCTAATATCATAATGTGAACCATGTGTACTTATTTATTTTTATAGAAACTCAGAAAAATCTCAACGTTCGCAATTGGACTTGTGTGTTGTTGTGTTTCGCACTCGTTCTCCTGCATCTCCTGAAGTGGGAAGGCTAGTGGAACATAGCAAAAGACAAGTGCGAGGTTTTGTAGGCTGCCACAAAATGCTGGAACGAGATCTCTATATTCTTGTCTGTCTAGCCTTCAATCACTGGCATACTGGTATGCATACTTCTTCACTCAACTCAGTCTAAGAACTTGTAACAAATTTATTATTTTCTTTATTTCCTATTATTACTATATTTTATGGATCATTAAAAAACATTTTTTTAGAACCAAACACTTAAATAGAGAGAATGCTTTTGCACAAATGTCTTTCAGACAAATGGACTTTTTCAGAAGAATTAAAATTTTACAAGATTTTATACAAGCCATGATACCTACTTAGTTTTTGTTTTTGTAGGAATGGATGATCCAGCTAACTATCCTGAATACGTGTTGGCAATACATAGTTCAAAGCGTTTGCTGGTAGAGCAGATCTCTCCTCCGCCTTTCATGCTTGCAGATGCAATTATTAGCCTCACTCTTGCTAAGGGCCAAAGACATGAGGTATGAAAAACTATTTTTAAAAAACTATTGCTTTTGTTTTTAATAATCTGTTTTGCTTTTTAATACAATGTCATATATGAAACATTATGTTAAATGGTGGCAATGTGTATGTAATTTGGTAAACTTTGGTGCGTCACCACCTCTACAAGTCCCAACACATGACATCACTTAGAGAGCAAATGGCGCACTGTGTATGGTATGATGTAATTTAACTTGTATTAATGGTGATGTGTTTTATCAGGTTTGCCATCTGTCCTCTTTTTGGAGGACATGTCCTCCTTTTTTAATATTGTCCCCTTGTCCTCCCTCCTTTTTTAAATTTACATGGATTGTCCTCCTTTTTGTCCTGTTGAATTGAAAACAATACTGGCTTAATTTTAAAGTAATTTAATTCATTAAAGGGACTTCACATCTTGAATATGTGCATTTTTATTCAAATAAATGGCCTGCATAATAGATGATTAGGCTTATTTTGATATAAAACTTATTTATGATTATTGTTTGGTGGATAACAAAGGTGAATGTGGGAGCAAAGTTATCCAATTGGAGCATTCATTTTTAATGACTCAGTCTAATATGATTTTTAAAGACTATTAATGGTTAGAAATTGTTGAGTACATTGTCTGTACATCGTGGAGAATAAAAATGTAAATTGTCCTCCTTTTCATTGAAATGTCCTCCTTTTTTTCGTAAAATATCCTCTGCTGGGAAAAAATTTTCTGGTAACCCTGGTGTTATGAAACACCTGATTTGCAATTGAATTCATATTAGAATATTACTTAAATTACTCTACCTTTCATTACAGTGATGTCATCACTGAAAATTCAGAAACTTATGTACTACCTATATTTGTTTATGATTTAACCAAGTGTATGTTGGTTAAGTATTCATTATAACCTTGTTGTTGCAGTACTTATTATGGAGTGTACTACCTGACTATTTGGTCAGAATTTGTGTTAACTTTCACGATCTACATTTTTGGTATTTATTTATTGTTGATTATTTTAAACACCCTAATGAAGGTGCTAAATGTTAAGCCAAATCTTTATATACAATATAATGTAATTATTTGAAATATTAAGATTTTGTTCTTATGTGTTTGAGCTGTGAACACCATTGGTGACTAAATATATAATGGTAAACTATTGATTAATTAACACAATAGTTTTTCAATAGTTTCAAACAATTTTTTTGTTGTTGTCAAAATCATATGAAATTGGTTGTTTTGATTGTGCTAAAATAGTCTTGCCATTACAGTTTGGCACTTCACAATCTATTGGTCTTGATAGAGTGTGAATTTGTAATTAGTAATTGATTGTAATTGTGATTTTTATATTTTGTTAAATTACAAATATTAAAGAATGAAATTCTCACAAGCTTTCCTCTTCTATGGGTCTGGGTCTGAACATGCTATGGGTCCTCTTCTGGGTCTGAACATGCTCCTCAGATGACTTCATGGGCAGACAGGATGCCTTTTCAACATGAACTTGGAATGCGAATCCACCATAATTGAATGATGGAATCATTTTTTGGAGTGGTGATGGAAAAGCAGTGCTTAAATGTTAATAATCTCAATGTTCATTTGTATTATCAACTAAAATAAATGTTACATCACTAATAACATGTAAAAATTAGTTAAGACTCAGAGTGATCATTTTTCTATTGTTTTCAGAATGAAATTGTTTACTTGTACTATCAAAAATAATTCTGCTTCATTCAAAGTATTTTGTAACGACCTAAGGAAAATTCTGTACAACTTACAAAATTCTGTAAACATATCTACTTTTTCATTCAACCAAATAGTCATTTATGAACCAGATATTATAATAATTTGTTTTCATTTGTCGCAAAAAGTGAAAACTTGTTATTACAAAAAAATAATTAATTAATTTAAAAAAATGATGGAAATTAAAAGCAGTCTGTTAAAAGATTAACAATGTTTGGAACTTGCTATTCATGGCTCCTGCTTCAAAATTTGGGCCTGTGATTTAATGATATTTCATACAAATGATTTTATGTGTTACCAGAGTTTTTGATGACCTTGATTGTTAAGTGTTTGTTGTTATGTGATATGTGTTTGTGTCAACTGTTAAACTTAAGTGTCAAATGCCCTATATCAGAACTCACTAATTTCTTGGTCATATATTTGATTACAACTTTTTTCATTAAAAACATAGATGTAATTAATTCTTCATTGCTGTTTTATATAAACATTCATTATGTTTTATTTGGGGAGAAGATTTTTGGCAAAACATTTTGTGCTTAACCCTATTTCATTTTCCACAAATGGGTGCCAAATTTAATGTTTTTGTATTTTCTTTTTAGGGACGTGAAGGTATGACTGCCTATTACTTGACAAAAGGATGGGCAGGCTTGGTTGTAATGGTTGAAAATCGACATGAGAATAAGTGGATTCATGTTAAATGTGATTGTCAGGAAAGTTACAATGTGGTGTCAACCAGAGGTGAACTGCGGACAGTTGATTCCGTTCCACCATTGCATCGGTAAATCTTTTTTTATTATTTCTATATTATACATAACATGTGTATGGTGAAATTAATTTTTTGCACAGCTTATTTATGTATTAATTTTGACAAACAGTTTTACTCTGGTATTTACTTGTGAGAGGCCACTTCTGATATACTTCATTCAGTGCTAATAATAATTGAACATTTTCTATATATCCAGAATCACAGATCTTTGGGTTCTAGGGAATATAAGATTTAGGATAAAAAATGTTCAGATATATCTTAAAATTTTTGTAATCAAACCGGTTACTGTTATGAAAATGGGAATTATTTCCATTGAATCAGGTTTATATTGTTGTTGTTTTGTTATTATTATTATTATTATTATTATTATTATTATTATTATTATTATTATTATTATTTTGTTGTTGTTGTTGTAGTAGTAGTAGTAGTAGTAGTAGTAGTAAGAGTAGCAATAGTAATAGTTTTGTTATCATTATTATAGTAATTATTATTTCTAAAGTTATACATATCCTTTTGGTTAGAAAAGCGAAACATCATTGACTTTAAATATAAAGATTAGCATTTGCTTAAAATTGCAAAGTAGGCCAAAATAGAAATACAATTGAAAACTTTGTGCTTAAATTCTGAAATATATAGAATTTTTCTTATGTAAAATAGAATATACAATATAACTCATTCATCTAAATCTTAATAAACCATGAGAAAAATACTGTTTGTATTTTACATACAGATTCCAGTACAGGAGTTCCAGACTACTCAAATATCTCCCAAAATAAATTTTAAATGAACATTTAATGAAATAAGAAGAATTAACATTATTATTAATATTATTATTATTATTATTATTATTATTATTATTATTATTATTATTATTATTATTATTATTATGATGATGATGATGATGATGATGATGATGATGATGATGAATTATTATTAAACAAAAAACATTTTGAAGAGAAGAATTCCATTATTCTAAAATTTAATCATTCCTATCCCCTCTTGTGGTTGGGAGGATTTAAAAGAATGCACAGCAGACTGAAACTTAGACTGAATGCACAGCATTGAAACCCTCCCTAATGTAGGGGAAAGACATTATCATTCCACAATGGTGCTGCCCTGTAAGCATGAAGGGCAGCCATGAATAAAATTAATTCCAGAACTGAGACGATGCATGTGCAGTGAGATTAGACAGTCAATCTTGGTTTGCAACATTGACAGGACTCGAAAAATAAGAATTATGAATTATGATCAGTTATCATTTATATAATTTCGTATGATTATTATTATTATTATTATTATTATTATTATTATTATTATTATTATTATTATTATTATTATTAACAGAACTTCTATAAAGACTTTTGATAATTCTTTTCTCTAACTCATTAATTCATAAATTATTAACATGTCATTTCTGCATTTAAAAACTAGCAAAAACCTCAAACTGCATTCTAAACTTGCATACCTGTCAAAATGTCATTTCTCACAATTTGCAAGTGATTGATATAGTACACTAGATTTTGAACTGAAAGGCTCCTGCACAATTGTTTGGTTATTGAAAACCATTAAAATTTAAACATGTATGTTTCTGCTGGTGAATGTATATGCATGGGAGAAATATTTCTTGGTACATATATTTGAATGGTTTTTTAAGGGCATCAGTCACTTGTTTATTAGCGTTTCGAAAACTAGAGACCTACACCTACTTTTTTGGGAGTAAGTGGCACTATATTTCTTAATCCACATGAAGTTATTGAAGGTTGAATTTTAGATTTTGTTTTAAAGGGACATTTACATACCTCTAAAACTAAACAAGTAGTAATACCATCAAGACTTTTAACAACTAGTACATATTCATTGTTCATGAGGTTGAAGCTGCAGATGTTGTAGACTAGTGTAACAATTTGTGTAATAGTACATAAAATCAGCAATTTATCTTGAAACAGTGTACAAATCTCAGCAACAAACAAAAGTTTTTTCCAAAAGCAACTTTTTCCTTTTTGTTATTGATGCAAAGAAGAAAGGGTACATTGAGGTGCCCACAGCAACATTATACCTTTGAAGGGGCAAATATATTATACCTTTGAAGTGCTTACTTGTTCAAATCGGGCATTTTCTTGAGATCAGAGTCATCATATTAGGAAAAGTTCCCATAAGAAAAAGCAAAGTAAAGGTTATTGCTAATGTAATGCAGTAATTTTCAGAGGATCACATTTCAGAGTTCTAAATTGGATAGTAACCAATGAAGAACATAATTGAAGAATGCTTTTCTCTTCAAAATACTTTTTATTTATTATTCATGTTATTTTAAGTATGTAGCTTTTTCAGATTAGCCACCTCCAGCCATACTAGAACAGTGCTTTATGAAATTAAACTACTAATTACTTGTTTTCAGACTCATTAATTATTGTTTTTTCAGTTATTTTCAATAATATACAATTTTCTTGTGATTGCTGTACATTAAATTAAATAAAAAATAAAAATCAAAAACTCAGTTATTCCCTTTTCTATTTACAATTTTTATTTTATTTACACCACAAACATTGCCCTGCATCAGTTGCCTCTATTTCTCTTGATCTTCTCTATCCTTGTTGTCACCTGGTGTCTGTTTGTACTAATGTATTTCTAATACACAGATTTCTGAAGGACTTCTTCAGATTTCTGAAGGACAGATTTCTTGTATTTAGATGCCCTGAGGACTGTTGTGTCATTTGTATTAGATATTTAATTAAATTTCACTTCATTTTAACATGTTCTATTTTATTATTTAACTTGGCAACAACAACATTCCTTGTTTCCACTCAATATATAACTCAACTGCAGGAATTACTACTGGAGTAACTTCTTTTAGCATTCGACTGAAATCAGATTAAGATGTACATTATTGATTGCTTGTCTCCATCTTGTAGCTCTTTAAGGTCTTGTTTTACTTTGAGGCTTTAGAGATTCATAATTTTCCTCCAATAGGACTTCAACTCTGAATTCTCAACTTGTTTAATCCTCAACTGGCGTGGTAGTGCTATTTTGACCCCACTCAAATTTCGAAGTTGAATATCCTGTCTATTTTTCAAATGAGAATGTTGGTACATGGTTTACCTTCAAATAGTGTGCTTATCTTTTGATTTGAGAAGTTCTGTTGAATTTAGTGCAGTTGTTTCGCAGTAGCGTGTGTGAAAATATTTGTTAGAGTCACAGTGGCACCACCATACCAGTTATGCAACTGTCTTTGTAATGGCGTTTTCATAAAAAATTGTGTCTTGTGCTGACATGAATCATGATATCGATATCTCTAGATGATTAGACAAGGTGGAGAGTGATTATAGTGACACTGAAGACTTACTAAATGGGTATGACTCTCATATCAAGAAGTTTTGAAGATGCTGGTATGTCAACTTGCCGAACCTCCCATGAACATCGCTCGTGCACCTAACTAGAGAGCTTCATGAAACCACTTCAGTAATGTAGAAGAAATCTATTGCCGGTTCTGGATGTAATCCACAAATAGCCAGGCAAATGATGCAGTGCACAATATATCAGAAAAAATGACCGGAAAAAAAACAACAAAAAAAACATACATTTGTGATACATGTTGCTGGTCAATGTGCCCAAACAGCCAAATATTTGTAAGGAGTATCCTATGCGTCTATTTTTGTAATAATAGTTATGTTTTATCGTTAAATAGGTCAATCAGAAAATGATAAGATGAAAAAATTAGATTTTAAAAAAGTATTTGTAAAAATAAGATTTTATTTATGATTATCAGTAAACTATCATAGAGTTAATTATTATTTAGTTAAGTAAAAACTATACTAAATATGAATGATTTTATCTATATTTTAAATTACCGTAAAGAGGTTGTATTATTATTAAATTGAATAAATGCTTTAGAAATTATTTAAACTTTGTCCTTATTGAAAAATAAAGAGTAGAAACTAGTGGAGTTAAAACAGCACATACTTTCTCACTCTTAGTAACAGTTATGTAAGACTATTTTTACTGCAATTTCTGTCTGAATTTAACACATCTGTGTCATCAATTCTTGTAAAACTTGTTACAAATCGTTGAACATTAGGTGCGAAACCTAAATATTTTCAAGCAAATATCTACACAAATTTGACAATTAAAATGGAGTTTCATACAGCTAAATCATGCCCCAGTAAGGAGATGGAATTCACAGAAGTCAACAAAACCCACTTATCTTGATTCTGTTCAACCATGAACTTCTCAAATATCCACCGCTGCACTGTTTCCCAAGGCAGCATGCAGTGGTAATATAAAATTAATGTTAAATAAAAGTTCATACACATTTATGGTACTCAGTTATATCCATTTTTCTTTCGTGTTACAATAAAATTGAATTTTTAAGAGAGAAAACCTCATTGGGCTAATTTCAATTAAGGTTTGCAGATTACTTGAAAGAAAATACATCAATACATTGAGAAAACAGATACATTCCTCGCTACATGAACAAAAAATATGGATTATCAAATAGGTTTTAAATCATTTCTAAAAGGTTAATTTGTAAACATACAAAATAAGTTCAAATGTAAGAAAGCAACAAAGAAATATGAAATAATATACAAATTCTGATATACGCAGCATCTAACTGCCTCCAACCAACCCATAAATGACATTTGCGGGAAATTCGAAGCGGGCCAATTCGATTTGACGCCAAATTACACAAAAATACTTATATTCTCGAAAAATTAAACAGGACTTTATTTGAAGATCTGTTTTTGATGAACACACTTCATGAAGAAAAAAAATTATCTTCACAATTGTAGTTGTAGGAAAACGCTGAAAATTTTAAAAATTTTTGCAATTTTTGAAAAATTAGGAAGTTCAACAAACATGAGACCTGCACCATGCTCTTAAGCATCCTTTACTCTATCTGAGGTCAAAATTTAATTTTAAAAAATGTGTCGTTTTGAGAGAAAATAGTTTTAAGAAAATAAAAAATGCCTGTTTGACACAAAATTATGCAAAAAATTCTCATATTTTCGAAAAATTAAACATGACATTATTTGATGATCTGTTTTTGATGAACACACTTCAATACGAATGAAAAAAAAATCTTCATAATTATAGTTGTAGGAAGACGCCGAAAAAATGTTTAATTTTTGCAATTAAAAAAAATCTGAATTTTCAACAAACATGCGACCTGCACCATTCTCTTATATGATCTATATCCTCTCAAAGTTCAAAATAGAATCAAAAAATTTGGTGCTGTTTTTGAAAAAAAAACTGTTTAAACAAAATTAAAAATTCCCTAATTAAAATTTCGTGTAAACTAATGTGAAAAGTACTCAAATTTTCGAAAAATTGTACAAGTCCTTATTTCAAAATCTGTCTTTAACCCATTAACTGCCAAATTAATTCTGTGCGCATAGCGCTCGCTCATTGTCGCCACATTTGTGTGTGCACAGACATTGTTGGAGCCTTCTGGCAGCATGTATTTGCAACTTTTAGTGCTAATCAATTGTTATGTTGCTAAATTTTACTTCTAGAGTACTCCAAAGCGCCAAACAGTGGTTACATGAGCATTTTTTCAATATTTTTTTTTTTTTATATCCCAAAGGCTTCATGATAAGTACCCTCAAAATTAAAACACCGGTTTCAAATTCAAATGGTCATGGCATCAGCTGGATCAATTGGCGAATATCAATTTTTAAAAAAATCGGCTGATCAGTTTAGCTAGCATTATTCTCAGACGGACAGACTGTCAGATGGACAGACGCTTTGCCTTCAATCAATTTTTCAGTATCAAGGAACCTCAAAATATGGATTCTGTTACCACATGTTAGAAGATTTTTTCTTCTAAATTTAGCAACGGAATTTAGCAGTTTTTTCATTTCCAGTGTTCGACAATAAGATTTTTTCTGTCAAAAATTCGCCTTTTCCACTGCAGCATTACGTAACTTTCTCTTCATTGCGTAAGTGATAGCGAGAAAGTTAAAAGGGCGGCACAGAGTGTGGTGCCCAGGGGCGCCACATCTGTAAATCCGCCACTGCAAAGAACATCATCTTTGCTGTTAATTTCTCTTCTGGGCAGTGAATCTCTACTTCTTGACATCTTGACTAATCCCTCTTCCACTTTCTCTTCTTCTCCATAACTCTCTCACACTTTAATTCTTTCTAATTGCTTTAGATCATTCAATCTGCCTAAAGAAGTTGTTGCTTCTATATGATTTCGTGGAATCACTTCCATCGTTGTATTTGCTTGATATCTTGAGACAGATTTTCTTATCCATGAAGATTTTCATACTTTTTGTGTATATAAGTTCAACACATCTGAAGCTTTTTCAAGAACTTCTTTTTTAAGTCATAATCCTAATTTAAGTACATAATCGCTATCTGAATGCATTTCATTTTCATTCTTTGCATTATTCATGATATCAGTGTGCACAATATTTTGATTATCATCTCTTCCTGGAATTCTACATTAATATCAATGGTTCATTTGTGAAAGTATCCCCTTCTTTGGCATTATTCCTCAGTTTCCATTTGAAAGACAATAACATCATTCAGAAACAATCCTTCTGCTACAAGAGTAATAGTGACAACATCATAGATTATGGCACCATTCATTTCAAGTACAATTTTTTGTTTAATTTTTCTAAATTCAATACCAAAAAAAGTTTTGTGCTCAAATTTAGAACAAAATATTTTCTGTTTTTACATTGGAGACTTTTTTATATCTTGAGCATTAAAAACCATCATCAATTGTTTCTGATAATAATTTTCTCCTAGATTCGACTGTCATAGTTTCAAAGTTTGGAAATCTTCCATTCTTAATTATGTCAGGCTCCAATGTCATGTGGGAAGTACAAGCAGAGTCTAATAACCAGCATATTTCTTTCTGCCGAAGGAGATTTTCATTATTATATGTAGCTGGCGTGCACAAACTTTGAATTTTCCCTTGATTTTGGATTATGTTTTTCCACATCTTAGCTCTGCACTCTTCATTAATTATGTGATAATTATCAGTACCAGAGGGTTTTTTGTTTGTTTTTTTCCTTTCTCCTTTTTTCTTTTTTTCCTTTTTTCCTTTCTTTTTTTTCTTTTTCTTTGTTGTGCCAACAGTTCCGTGCAAAATGTCCCGTTTTTTCACATTTGTAGCAATTTGAATTCTGTATTCTTTGGTGTGATAAATAGTGATGTTCTTTCCATAATTTTGTCATAAATATTTGTTTTCATAATGAATCAAACTTTTTCTAATTGTTTCAAAAGATAAGTCAGAATTATATGTGTGCTTATATTGCCGTCATGACTTCATTAAACTGTCTAGGTAATCAATCAATCAGTGATTTAAAAAATTAACTCTTCATTGTCTATTTTCAAATTGAGATAAGACATTTGATAATGTAAATCTCTTGCTCTGATGAGAAAGTCATCAACTGTTTCATTGTCAGTTTCTCAAGTCTTGCAATAATTTGGTTAATCTCTGTCTACCTGTGCCTTCACACTGCCATTGCTCCTTTGGTTTGTTAATCCTTCGGAAAGCAAGACATTATTCATTTGTCAGTGTTAATAAGATTTTTGCTGTAACTTCATCATTACCAGATGATTATTCATGCCATCTCTTGAACTTAAATGATTGTCTGTGATCTTTTGGTTCATGAGCTATGATCAAGCTGTTGGAAAGATACTTAGACCTTAAGAGGGCACTCGCCCTCATACTCCGTAAATTATAATTATTTAAGTTTACCATTTCAATTCTTTCATAAATTACCTCAGCTATTTTTCACTTAAATTATATAATCTTACTAGATATAAGTTGTGATGCAATTGTAACACTCTGCTACCAAAAGGTTGTCTTATGCTAATAAACCAACACTGATTTACATAAGAAGAAGACATTTAAGTTCTTGAATTTACAAGATATTTATTTTCTCTCAATTAACGTACATGCTAAGTTACCTATGACAATATAATATTTGCATTTACTTGGCTGACTAGGAGTTGGCACATCCTAGGCACAGGTACCAACATTTCAGCCACCATTCAGTGACCTTCCTCAAGGCAAAATGGCATTATTGGCACCTGTACCTATAATGCAGCATCTCCCGGACAGCCAAGTAAATACTGACTCCGGCCACAGAAGCCTATGATCTCATAATATTTGTCGACATAATTACAAGATCTAAATTTTCACTACGCCGTGCATTCCCACTAGTTTTACATTATCCATCCATGACAATCCACGAATTCAGAACTAATTACTCACTGTATTGCTTACAGCTTGTTTTCATTACTTTTAATCATTTTATATATTTCAAACCCATTTATGATGATATGCTAGTTGACCTATGATAGTTACATACCCAATGTGTCAATTATCTTAACACAAATTCAATGTCATTGAAACTTGACTTTTGGAGGGTATATAAGTCAAACATTTTTTGTTATTAAATCAAGTAAAAAACTGTTTATTGAAGGATGGAATGTGTGGTTTAAATTTGCAATATGTATTCTTCTTCTAGTTCAATCAGAAGAAATCAAATTTGTTTTCTTTTTTACAGGCAAGTTATTATTGTTCTAACCCAACTGGAAGGAAGTGGTGGATTTTCTATTGCACATCGCCTTACTCACAGGCTTGCCAACTCTGGAGGGCTTCATGACTGGGGTCCTCCAAATACAAATCACTGCCCAACAATTGACAAACAGGTTGAAGGTTTACATTCCCCAAGACTTATTACGTAGCAGAAAACTAATTCTGTGCAATGATGCCTGAAAGAATTTACATAGTGTTCTTTACCCTTTTGTATCAGTTAAATAAGATGTACATAAGATGTACCTTTATGAAGTAAACTGCAAGCACAAACTCCATGTACAAATGCAAGGTGAAGTAGTGGTCGAATGCTCGGTTTTCCTACCATTTAAGAATATTGTTAAACATTTTCTGTATAATGTGATTTTTATTTTCTAATATTATCATTAATTATGTGATGGTAAGAATCATTATTCTGTCTCTCATGCCAGTTTGGTCTGAAATGTAAAATAAATGAAAATTTATTGTAGAAATTTCAATGTGTTATAAAAACGAACTTCTTTAATCCAAACATTCTTGATTTGCAACAGTCATATTGAATATTTTTTTATTAATCCATAGAAAAAATGTTCATATTATCAATGTGGATACTAAATACTATCTCTCATTCTTAGTATTCTTATAATATCTATTTTTCTGAAACTAATAACCTGTTGTCTGGTTTGACACATTATGTGATCATTTTGTTTAATATCCTTTATAATTCATTGATTATAATAATGTAATGATTTTATTATGCTGGTATAATTTTCCAAACATTATTATGTAAAATTTTAATAGGTTGTATTTAAGTAATTTGTTTCTTAAATTCACATTAAAGATGTTACTCAAGAAGAGTAGACCTATCTACGTGCCATATAATGCTTTTCATTACATTTCACGTGCATACAAATGGAACTAAATGAATTATGTATTGTATCACCCAGCAAAATTATTTACATAATTTTGTGTGATAATTCAATTTTTTAAATACTCACTTGCCAATGATAATTTACTTGAGAATTGTGTTTCTCTTGAACTTCTGTGATTACAAAGAAATTTCTCAAAATAAGGCTCAGAAATATACTCTAGTTATTGTAATTTTAATATTAATTTGCTTATCTTTAATGTCTTTGTGTGTTAATGAAGCCAATATGTTGATAGAACTGTTAAAATTTATTAGATTTATACCTATTTATATAAAAAATTGTAATTGCTTGCAACATTTCAAAGACTTACTTTCTGTGCAAATACTAACAAATGATTATCTTAATAAATATACGTACTCAAGGAATCTTACGAAATGTTGAATATTAATGTGTAAAAATATTGTTGACAGACTCTCTGAGATTGTTTTAAACTGAATAGTTTAACTGTGTTACCTGATTACCATTAATAAAAGGATTAAATATTCCATTAATAATTCTAAGATTGGCTTATACTTGATTGTAATGATAAGTAAAACATTGATTTAGAAATACTATTCCACAGGTAAATTATTGGAAATAATCTTTCTTATCATGTTCAGCTTTTGCTGAGTTCTCAAAATTTTAAAAAGATAGAATGAAACTTGAAAATATTTAAAAATTCAATACACATGTCTCAAGTATTTGCTGTCAAGTTAGTTCTCTGATTCACCCATTTATGAATCTTCCATTATTTCTTTAAGAAACTGTTTCAAGGTTCTTTCATAACATTTCATGAAATTATTGGGAAAGAAACTTACAAAACAACCAAAACTTACAAACTTACAAAACTCCAAGCAGGATGAGACTGGGAGAAAATTTAACGCTTTGAACAAAATTAATCCGATCTCGAGTAAAAACGTGAATCATGACAAAATACAATATAACATCACAATTAAAATAAATAATAAATCGGGTTTTGATGGAATGTTTATCAATAACAATTCCTTTTATAAGCCTATGTTTGGAAACATTTATTTCTCCCCAGGGCTTACTAATCAGATGAAAGAATATTTATACTATGTTGGTACCACATGTTAACAGAAGCCTACCACACATTTATCCGCTAATTCCATTCTCAAGGCCTTGTTGATAACTGGTTATCATATATGCATAAAATAGTGCGAAATGTCCAAGATGTAACACCAACTTACCATTAATATTCAATAATCAGATTAGTAAGCATAAATATTCATTTGTTTGATAAGGTAACAATAAATGTTCTGTAACATTGGCTAAATAAAATGAAGTTTCATTGTCCAACTTCTCATCAAAACCTAATTATCTGTGGTCTTAAAAGTGAGAAGAATCTAAATAAATTTGTCCTTCAATTTATTTTGGAAATTTTGCTAATTAACATGTTGAATAAATAAATAAATCATTCTATTTATAATAAAGAATATAATTTACAACAAAAAAATAATGATACAAATTGTGTACTCAGACACAAATACCTTTTGTGTAATTATATCTGTAATCTCATTAAGTAGAAGACATTATAAATTTTTTTCCTTCTTTAGTGTTTAAATAAATAATTTTAAATCATTTTTGATTAGTAAAGTCTCTCAAAATGCCTTGGTTTACAAAAATCTAAAACCTTTATATACTAAATATATTTTATAATGAATTTGCAACAAAGGACACATTAGAATGAATTAGAATGTGTCTGTATACATCTAACTAGTAGATGCAAAGTAAAGAGAACATTTTCCCCCCAATATTTTTGTAGTTAATATAAATACCATTATCAAGCACTTTCAAAAGTGCTGACCTTTCTGACATTAGTCTGATGTGCTGATCATCAGTTTGGTCTTAAAAGAACTGTTGTTGAGAGGAGAAAGGTATTATTGACGAATATCCAAGAATTCTGAACTGAATAACAAATAGAATCTCATTCGTCATTGGCGAGGTGAAATTAAAGTACGCATTAAAAAAAAAAAAATTAGTTTAACGGATTCAAGATTAGTTTAACCAATAATCTATTGGTACTGAAGTATTGCTTAAAATCAGTGTTGAATGAAGAAAGTATTAACAATATTTTCCATTATTCAACATGCATAACAATTTTTCTGGATATCTAACCCAATTTCATGACAAATACTTGTTGTTTTCTTAAAAAAAAAAAAATTATTACCAATTTTATAACTACAATTTTTTTTATGATGGCTTCACAACACAAGTCATTGAATGTTAAGATTTGTCTATAGCAATGTACTTTCCATAAATCTACATTATGAAGTATATGACTATTTTCCAAGCACAGTTGCCAAGCTAGAGAAATGTATTGCTCAAAACATGAAAAGTTAATGGATAGACTTAGATCTTTCAATTAGGCCTATGAAATTACTAATTAACAGGAATCATGTTTCTTGTAGTCAAAAGAATTATTTTACAATTGTTTCTTGTTTTTGCTACTTTGTTATAAATTCACAAATAATCATGTATTTTTATCATTTCATATAAATTTTATTTTGTTAATATTTGTTAGAGGTCATTTCATTTTTATATATTGGGTTGTAACAATTGTGTCAAAAATTAGGAGGGGGGATGAACAACAAACAGTATGGTAATGAGCAAAATTTTTGTGTTATTAGTTATATGTTCAATTAAATTAATAGGAATAGTATGTTACAAAATTAAACATTTTTTTGACCTCAAAGTTTTGTAAAATTATTGTTAATAATAATAATAAGATTGTTGTTTTTAGTCTTGAGGCTGCTTCAGATGAGGATGATGAGTGATGGTGACTTGAAAAATTGAAACAATTGTGTAAAATTTTCAAGTCATCATCAAACTTCATGAGAGAGGAAGCTGTATATAATTTGAACTATAATATAAATAATGATGATAATGATAATTTTGAAAAATTATTATTTCAGAAAAAGCTATTTAAACTTCTAATGACATTAGGGGATGAGCCTAAGCATTTGAACACAAAGTTGCCCAAACATGTGTGCCCATGAGGACAGGATTCATAATTGACCTTTTGAGCTAAGTTGTTGTGCTCCCACTTTAGCAACCTGGGCCACCCAGGTTGGCTAATGCATCTATGATGATACATTAATGTTTTATTAGGCCTTTGGATACTGTACAATGCATCATTTTCACATTGATGTTCTAAAGGATGTCTTGGATACATTGATGGCAGTCATGTCATATTGACTGCATTATAACACGTCTGTTTGAAGATTAAAGAGAGCTGATGTTAAAAAATGAACTCAAAACATTACTATCTAAATTAATTCATTTGTGTAAAATAATCTTAGAAATAAATATTAAATAAAATAAAACAATTGCTTTTCAGTCAAAGTAGATACAAATTTGAAAATATAGATCTAATGTTACATTATTATGACGCAAGTATCAGCCATATGTGAGCTTTGCCTTGAGTCTCATTATGAGATCATTTCATTATAATGTTCACATCAAATTTGTTTTTAATTGATATCTATTTTCAAACTGTAAACAAATTTTCAGAGTAATTAAAACTGTATCTTGCTTTTAATTTTCAAAATTGAATTAACATTTTTAAGTAAGTTACTTTTATTGAATTCAAAGAGACGGTGGAAAAAAATTTTTAAATGTTTTTTATGCATTTTATTTTCAGTATATAGTTAAAGTAGATAAAACTTTATTATAAAACCAGATTAAAGTAGATAAAACTTGATTTGATTTTTATGAAATGCTTGAATTGTTTTGTACCAATAGTTGCCTCTTGTCACTACATTATTAGAGAGGATATGAATAGAGTAAATTTTGATCTGAAAAATATGTGCACACAAATTTATAAAACAAGATAAAGAATAAATTAGTTACTAAAAACTTTATATAAACTTCAAAGTTGAAAATTTCATGGGTAATTGTTAATTAAATGCAATTTTCTATTAAAAATAAGTAAATTACAAAAGAAAGGAGTTGTATACATTTTTAAAGATGGTTATGCAAGAGTTTTATGATAAAAAAGTAGCATTTTTTATTCCTATTTCAATACAAAAATAAATAATATCTTGTTAGAAATTTAATATGAATATTCAATTTCATTCTTTAAAAATTGATTTTCTTTGTGATGATATAACATAAAATCAGATAGAAGAAAAACAAATTTATGAACTGAAAAATATCGGATAAGATAATTGGGTTTATCTGGGTATGAGAAAGACACAGTAGGCTGTGATTTACGTTATTCACATATTTTTAAGAATTAAATATCATTAGATTTATTGTTTAGATTTTATGTTATTATTTGATGATTTAAATGATTCTGAAAGACAATTGAAACTTTTTGTTGAAAATCTCTAATTTCTCATAGATCTTTGAATTGTAATTGTGTAATTATTTGATCCTTGCTTGTACATGGAGATAATGCTGTATATACTTATTTTAAGTCTCAGGCTCAGGTGTGTGTGAACTAGTCTGAGAATTCCTTCTTTTATGAAGCAACCAGCTGTTAGTAAATAGAAAATGTATATAATATTAATTGTTTGTGAAACATCAGATACTTGCCAGTCACCAAATACTCTGTGATTTCTTTCCTTTGGAAGGAGAAGTGTATGTGCTCACTCATGTGGTATTTTTTAAACAGAACTTTCATGTTATTTCTAGTGTAATATTTATAACTCTCATAAAACTCATTGATTGAAAAGGTAAGACTCGTTTTTTATTTGACAAAAAGAATCCTTGATGATGATTGTGTGTTTGCAAGAAAGTGTGAAGTATTAGTGGTGCTCAAGGAATTATGTGTGTTTAAAAATCAAAAACTAGACTTATGGCAGTGTTTGCTTACGGTCTACCAATTTGTAGAGAATAATATTTTTTACATAAAATTATATGCAATATAAATAATATTGAGAATTAGGTATGTTGAATAAAAGTGGATTCAATTTTTGTTTGTTCACATGGAAGAGCTTTTTCTGAATAGCATTTCAATTTTCCTTACAAATATACTATATTTCTTCCCAATGTCAACTTGAAAACTCATTTCTTAAAAGTTTATTTTTATGTATTTTAATTTCTAAAACTGTATGAAATATGTTATTAATTCTCATGAATATACCACCTTATCTGTGTGTTCATGTAAAGTTTACAGGTTAGAATGTCATCATTATATTATTTCATGTTTGTTTTGGCTGTTGAGTGAAAATACTTGTTAAATCCATTGGCAGTGTAAAATGATCAGCTCATTTGAAATGTATACTAAGAAAAATGGCTGGAAATACTATTAAAACTTGTTGAGTACTAAGGGGCCAGTGTTAAATTTTCAGAGCATTTTTTTATATATGTGGATTTTCCAGACATGTGGAAATTCACTTGTATTGTAATGTATGTACTTGGCCTTTTCATTATGTGATATATGTGCTTGGAAATTAATCTCTTGTGTAACATGAGCTGTGTCTCTAAAACTGAAACATGATATACAAGAGATAAAAATAAAGTTTCTTGTTACTTAATTTACAATTTTTTTATCATACCGTGAATATGGATCTTGAGGCATTCACAGTATTATGAATATTGTAGATATTATCCACACACATTTTCTTGAGCTCTCTCCCTTTGCTAGTCTAAGAGGAGTGGGAAGTTTGGCTGTTTTGACAAATGGAATTTTATATCAAATTAGTAGTTCATTTTTTGATGCAAAATAGTTTCTGTTACACAGGAGAGAATATTTCTGGTTATCATATTTTGTCTACAATGTTCATTGCTATAATTTATTCTTAATTCAACTAACATTGGCAAAGGAGTGGAGGTAGGTATTCCGAGGCTCAAGAAAATGTGCACATGTATTACCTAGCCTTTTTATATCATCCACTCTAGGTAAAAAGCCCTAATTTTAACAAGCAATTAGAAAATGAAAAATGGTTTCCTCGTTAGAATAAGTCGATTTTTTTTGTTTGTTTTTTTTGTTGCAAGTGCACCAGTACATCAATTAAAAAGTATGTTTCTTTTAGGAAATTGTAGAGCTTTGTAACATGTAGATGCAGAGCATTATATTTTAAAGGTACTTTTGGGCTAATTCTAATGAGATAGAATGATAGACATTTTTGTTAACTTTATATTCTCAAAATTACCAATGATACTGAATCTTTTGTATCTTTTCATTGAGAAATAATTAAGAGAAATAACATACAATTCATTATTTAGATACAGTTCTATTGGAAAATTCATTTAAATACTTGTATGTATTAAGATTACATATTTTATTTATTTTATTATGAAAATTGAAGCAATTTACTTTGTAGATAGCAAGTAAAATATGTAAATGTTTTCACTTCTTCAAGAACTTTTTTCACCAACATAATCTGGATATACTTCTTAGGTAAAAAATAATACAATATGAGCATTATGCACACACCTCTTTTTACTTGTAAGGCTTATTCATTTAGAATACCTTACAATCCATAATTCAATATCGATAAAAAGAGAAACTCATTGTCATATTTTTAAATGTATATATCATTTAAAACAAGGTAGCAAAATGATACAAGGCAAGAGACAAAGATACTGAAATTTGTTCTAAGATTGTTTAGTAGTAATCTTTTGTTTTACTTTAATTATAGAAAATTGAATTTGCATTTTTCTATGTATTTGTATAGATTATTAAATCAGTAAATCAAATAATTCTATTAACATACAGTTACTTGCTGCTGGTACTGCATACCAATTTTGAATCTTACCATCAACATGTAATTAAAAGAGGCTAGGTTTCAAAGAAATACCTAGTGATTAATTAGCATGTATGCAAATAAATGCATTATTGTCTGCTAAATATCAACATATCCAAACCAGTTGAAATTATTTCATGCTAAAAATTTTTTCTGATTTCTAAAAATCTATTGTGATTAAATATTCATTACAATTTTTTTCAAATAATGAATGTTTCTCCCAGTACATAGCTTATTCTGAAATTCAAAAATAAATTAATCAAATCATCTGGCAGGAATCTGGAATAAAAGGAACTAGTTGAACATTATATGAAATACCAAAATTAAATATTTATTTGATTAATCACACAAAAAGGAATCTTCAAGTAAGAGGAAAAATATATTGCTATCATGAGAATGCCTCATTTTCCTATTTCACATTGAAGGAGACCCAGTTCATATAAAACTTATTACTGAAAAATATGTTTGACATAAAAAAGAAATCTAGAATTAAGATAGTGCATTTGTAAATAATGTGTGACTTTCATTTCTTATTTATTTTGGAGCTGTACCTCAAATGAACACGCACTTTATTCCTTCACAAATCAAAATGCATTCTGTCTGTAGGTGTTTGTAAAAAGGGTCAAAATACAACATTAAATTTTTATTGTTATGTTGCAGATTTTGTGAATATGTTTCAATATAAAACATTTCTCTCATCATTCACCGCAAAATGTTTTGTCAATTTCTTTAAATACATCGTACCCTTCTCCTTACCCAATGCTAAATTTTATGAGAACATTTACTTGCTTATCGTTACTGTATTAACTTCTGAGTTTCCGCTCATTATATGCTTATTTTTTGTCCATTATCTATTCCGAGTTAAGTTTTGGTATGCTGAGGTAAATTTGGTAAGTTTTTCATATTTCAGTAAAATTATTCCTTTAATTTGGAAAACACTCCACACACCAAAATATACACACAAAATGAATTAATTTCTGTGAAAATATTGAAAAAAAATGAAAGCTATTTAAAGCCATAACATGTTACATGTTGAAAGATCTCTCTAGTGCATTTGAAATTATTCTTCTAATTTTATTAATTGCACTGTTGTTTAATACCATAATAAAAATTGATTCTTTGCAAAGCAAAGAGTTTGTATTATTAATTACGATTTACATATTTTCATTAAAGCCCAAAATATGTGTATTAGTGAAATACTATTGTAGAAAGAAATTTGTGTGATTAACATGATGCCTTTATATCACATGATCTCTTCCATGTGAACTTCACAAATTATTAAGATGGTATAATAATAATAATAATAATAAAACTGTGATGATGTCTTGTTTTGTAGAATATTGTGTATAATTTTATATAGTAGTGCTTTTGGAAATGGTAGACCAATGATATACCTATATATTTAAAACAGAACCTAATGTCTGTATTTACAATACAATAAAGGTAGAACTAAAGTAAAATTCGATTTTTGTCATCTGTTTACATTATTATTTTCATCTAAACCATTCTGTGTAATGTAGTCACAATACCTATGTTAAGACAGTACAATCAATTGAAAAATTAACTATTTTATTTCCAAGTCATAATGTGATTAATGAATTCTTATAGCAAATACAATAAATATCAGTACAACAAAATTTATAGAAACTGACCAATGGTACATCATAATACCACTACCAGATGAGATTAAATATTCATTGAAAAATAAATGTAACAATGCTTTTATGAAAGAAACAATAAGCAGCAACTGGAGAGAAAAGAAAAATATTGCCCAATGTTGTCCTATTGCCGTGAATTTTAGGACATAATTTTTAAAAAAATTTCTAATCTTTTTGTTTCATTGCATTTACTTTTACTCTTTGTTCATAACTTATTCATTTGTATGTAAAATGACTTGGGTCAATTTGCCTAGCCAAAGTTGGGTGGGTGTCACTGCTGTGTGTTGAGAAATCAAGCCCACTCTTGTTTCATCTTCTGTATTTCATCATTTATCTTTCTGTCTTGCAACAAGTGTTGATTATGAAAATGGCTCTAGAAGCCAAGGTTCCTTAACTGTCAAAAGGATTGTTGTGAAAAAAATTTGGGTTGAGTCAAGTTATTTGAAATGTGTCTCTTAAATCATTTTCAACTTTGTGTAACTGTTCTTTTATTTCTAATTTTTCTTCTTTATTCCTATATTATTCAAAGGTAGAAACATTTGGTTTTGAGCGTAACTATGGGGCACTGCATGTCAAAAGTTTCCAATTCACAGACCAAACTCTGTACAATATTTACCTACAAAGATAACCACAGGCATGTGCAGAAAATTTTGAAAGGGCCCAAACCGATTGATGTTCTCATTGGCATGGGTATTATTCCTTCTTTTTAATAGATTACTAGGTCCTCAGGGTTGCTGTCAGGCCTAGGGATCAAAAAGTGAATTATTGTAAATAGAATTTGGTGTCGATTGGGGCATGCCCATATTTTCCGGAACATGATTGCTGAAGGGTTCTAGAATCCAGAATCTGGCTCTGAGCTGGCTCAATCGAGCAGCACTGGAGATCGAGAAAACGTGCGAACAGAGAGTATACAAATGTAGCGTGCGAATACAATTTTTGGACAAAAAAAACTTCTTTCTCATAAGATGCAGATTTGACGTTACACAATTAACTATTAATTCCTTTCCTTTGATTCGTTGTTTTGCAGTTTATTATTTTTTGCACAGAAAATACGAAACTGTCCTGAATTGGTAGGTATTAAAATTATTTTCTTTTTGATTGTCTAGGTAGAATATTTGATAATGCTCGCAGCACCCGTTTCATGTTGGTATAACTGAGAGATTCAACTGTTTTTGAGTACGTACCAGGGAGTATATACAACGTGTCAAATTGTACGTACAACGTGTCAAATTGTTTCCAGTGGGCTGAAGTGAAATAAGTGAATGTTTGTGGACATACAGTGAATTTTAGTATTTTACATTGCATTTTGTGATAACTTGTTGTGAAACAATGGTTACGGAAGGTTTATTGTTGGTAAGTTGAAATGAAGCAATAGCGGCCGAAGTATTTCAATGCAGTGCGGTGATTGTTTTAGTTATCGTGAGGTTAATGTAAGGTTTAAGGTGGAATGTATTAATGTAATAAAGCGTATAATTTGAATTTATGTGTACAGTGTTATTTTAAGAACTGTTATGATTTCCTTGTGAAAATTTCATCAGGTTTTGCACGTTTTATTCCGGGTGTGTTAAGAGATTCGATTTCTAGTTAAAGAGGTAGATGGTAAATATAAATTGTATGCCAAAAGAACATGAAAGCACCCTTGGAATGTATTGCTCTCCTAAAATCTCAAGATTTACTGTAAGAATAATTATTGAAAATAAGCTGCATGAAATGATGGATGGAGGAGTTATTGAATGTGACAGGCATGTGTAAGAAAATTGTGAAAGTAATGTTTTTATTTTATGTGATTTCAGGAGCCAACATTGTACACTGTAAAAGGAATTGCTATTCTAGATAATGATGGAAACAGGTTATTAGCCAAATATTATGACAAGACCATATTTCCTACTGCTAAGGAACAGAAGGCATTTGAAAAGAATTTATTTAGTAAAACACATCGAGCAAATGCAGAAGTCATAATGTTAGATGGACTAACATGTGTTTATCGCTCAAATGTTGATCTCTTTTTTTATGTAATGGGGTCTTCTCATGAGAATGAGGTAATTTTTTTTTTTATCATTTACTTTTTTGTCATTGTACTTTAAATATTTTACTTTATTATCAAAAAGAGCCATTCACACATCAAACATTTGAGCTTTAATAATAAAAAAAAAATGTCTAAATTATCTTGACATTTTTCACCTGTGTTTTATACATGTAATTATGTTAGAAATTGATACAGTAAAATCTGTCTAAACTGGAACCTGTATAAGCTGGAAACCTACCTTAACCAGCCTGTGAAGTTAAATGGTATTTTACACAGTTTAAAATGGTAAACCGTAACTGTATTTTACACAGTTTAAAATACAGTAAAACCTGTCCAATGCAGAAACAATGATTTTTCATGTCCTACCTTTATAACATGCAATTTCCATTAATTTAATGCAATTGGCAGAGAGATGCAAGTTATTCTTCATAAAATGAATGCATCTGTTGGCCTGTTTTAAAGTCTCTGTGACACGTGATTTAATCATGGCTGCCGCACATTGCAAGAGAAGGGCTTCAGCTGATAGCATATAATTTGACTTGGGGGTTGTTTCTCTCTCAAGGTGTAGGCATAGGTGTATGGGAATTCCTCCCTACCAAATGTCTGAGTGTAGGAAGGTGTTCAGGCGTGGCTTCTAATCTCTCATCTCCCCCCTGCCCTGCATTGAAAATCACAACCTCTCAGCCAGATATGCATTACTCAAGGGTATACTCACAGTTTTCTGGGCTGTGATGCATAATGTGTTGAAAGAGTCAGCAAGCAGTCGGAACACAGCCACTAGGCAGTGAAGTGGAGTGTATTTTTATGAATTTCACAATCAACAATGGTTGGAAAAACCATAATACTCCAACCTTAAGCAAAAAGTTCAAACTTACAGAAGCAAGAGGAACTTAGATGTTGTCAATAAGAATGTTTAATATCCATTTACTGATGATTTCTTCCATAAATTCGTTATATGTTAATGTATTTTAATATTTATAATAAACATGTAATTTGCTACTTTCAGAACAGAAATATCAATATCACAAGGCTCATAAAATGGACAACTTTTCATAGAATGGAAACCTCTCTAACCAAGATTTTTTTTGTCCCGTTCGATTCCGGCTTAGGACTGTATATCTGTAACCTTACACTTTTGAGACTCTTTTCCTTCCTGAGATGCTTCCTTTTTCTTTTCCTTCCTTGCTGAGATGCTTCATTTTTCTTGTTGATAATCCTCTCCAAATGTTATTTTGTTAAGCAAATGAAATTTAAATGACTTGTGATCTGTTGAGACCCTTGAGTCGAATTTCAATCTTCAGAGGTTCAATTTGATTCTGTGATCCAAGATATGTTCATTTTAAAGGAAAAGTTATTATTTTCATACTATTCAAAATATATACTTGGAAAAATACTTATTTTACATTGCCCAATTTTTTTTTAAAGGCAAGAATTCTGTTTTAACACGTTCTCTGTCTCTATGAGAACGTTAAAATATCTCCCCATGTCCAAACCTTCCCATCTGTAAGAAAGTTTTACTGTAATATTCTCAAAAATATTTTTTTCTGCATGTCTTGATGCATTTGGGGCAATGGGGCATATAGTTCCGTGATGTTAGTTAACCAAAGATCTGTGTGGAAAATCAGGGTCATCAGACTAAGATGCTTGTGAATGAACTTAAGATTGCATTTGCACATGTGGAATTTTTCAAAGATCAATAGAAAAATTTCAGTAAATTCAAGAGAAAGCACACTTCATGAGAAGGCTGAGAAGTAGCAGATATGTTAGTAAGAAGTCTTTTTTAAATTATATAAGTGATTTAATGTCAATTTATGTTTGAATAGAAAATATACAACTGTCGATAGTTTTGTTTTGTTTATCTTATAGAAGTTAAAAAAACTAACGCCATGTCCTCTCTGTGATGAGGTGAATGCCACTGGTTCTGGTAAATTATATGGGGGAAATTGACTGTTTTCAAGTACCTGCACAGCCTCACCACTGGCAGGAATAATGATAAACTCCATCATATTTCATTCTTTTCGTATGAACTTGAAACTGACTCTTCATATACAATTGTACCTAAACTCAATGAAAAAGAAGTTGTATTGAAGAGATAATCGTTTTCCAAATATTTCTAAGTAAAAAGAAGGGGTTCAGTTTCTCAGAATTGAGAGTAAAATAGTTTTTAACCAGGATCATGTATTATTGTAGTATTAAAGAATGAAATGGAGTAAAAGGATTGAATTTTTTAGCCTCTGTTGCAAATCAAGTTGTTAAAAATTTAAAAGTAGTTAAGTAAAAAAAATTATTGAATGCATTGAATGAATTTGAACAATGTGACAAGAGATTATTAAAAGAGGGAAACTAAAGAAAACTAGAATAAAACAAAATATTTCCTTTCATTCTTGATTAATCTGACAAACTAATTAAGTTGCCTTTTGATTAGCCAGTTGAAATATGATAGTCTCTACCTAACTTCAATACCTGTCTTGTCGTACATTGAATACAGAATGGTACAGGATGAATTTAAGGTCTCACAAGAGAAGATTAATACAATCAGTATGTTTCTGTAAATTCAGTTTTAAACAGGTTATAAAAATCAGGAATTGATTTGTAATGTTATAGTGTGCTTTAATGTGTTTATGTATGTGTAATGTAATGTGTAATGTGTTTCCAAAAACAAAAGCATGTTGATTGTTGCTATTTTTGATGTTACTGTAATTTATGTTTATTTTCAGCTTATTTTGATGTCAGTTTTGAATTGTTTATATGATGCTGTTTCACAAATCTTGAGGAAAAATGTAGAGAAGAGAGTTGTTCTTGACAATCTGGACATTGTAATGCTGGCAATGGATGAAATTTGTGATGGCGGGTAAGTTGATAAAAAAAAAATATAATTTCCTGTTTGATTTGTACTTCACTATCAATAATAGTCAGAGCAATGCATAATTTGTATAACATTAATATTAGAATAGCCCACCAGGACTACCAAGATTATTAAGATGAATAATGATTTTGAAGCGAAGTGATGTGGGTTTGTTACTTATCTCAGGCTTGGATGATTGCTTTTGAGTTGGGTGTGGCAGGGCTCTCTCAACAACAATGTATTACCTTTCAACCATCAACCTTTTATTTCCTTGCTAGCATATGCATTACATACGAACCCTGGATAGGTTTAAATCTCATGTAAGGCATAGATGTTAGTAATGTTTTGGCATGTTGGTATCTTCCCAATATCATTGTGCATCACCTTAAACCCCTATCCTACGACCGGTTCCTTTTCCCCATACCAAGTGACAGGTGTGAATGTGATGAGTTTGAGTTACCTTGATATGATGGTATATGCATCTAGACAAAAGCATTTAGAGAGGTACAGTATCTTAGCTGAGGAGGGGAGAGTCTGAATGACCCCAAAAGCATAATTCATAAAAGAGGAATAACACCCAATTAACACTAGAGTAATAAAAAAGATCTTTGACCTCTCTGTACCTTTGTGTTTGATTCCCTGAACTATTACCAATGCACATATTGGATTGAGATATTACAAATATTTCTCTGAGAAGACTGTGCTTCTTGAAAGTACAGATTAATTTTTTGACCTCAAGTTTGTTTAATTGATCAAAGAAATATGTAGTTTCAACTCTTACTATAAATCTTGTTGGCAATATTTTCAAAACTAAAATTGTGAAGTTCTCCTCTGAGATGTTGATATTCTGGAAATGGAGAGATCCAAGAGAAAGGATAACTGATATCCTACAGGCTGCATCCAGCGTGCAGTACTTATTTTAATTATAAGTTAATTTTATCATTGAAATAAATATCATTATATTTAATATAAATGAAAGGCTTAGGTACAAGATAAGCTACACCAGCCCTCCAAGCCAAGCCCTCCCAGTATTTGTAAATGGTAATTTCTTGATTTTGGTGAAACTGTGTGGTATTTTGTTACTGTTCCTAGCCCTTCACAAACATAACAAAACATATGTAGTTGAAAGATAAGCTATGATTTCCCCAAATCAAGATATTAACATTTACAAATAGTGGTTGGCTTGCTGCGGCAAATCCGAGCTACCCCAAGCTTTTCAAACATTCGATAAATATGTATTATTTATTAAATATTTATTGTTATACATTTATATTAATATTTTTAATTAAATATTTTTACATACTAGTATTAATTGACAATATATTTATCATATTAAATGTTGCAGCTAATGTTCAAATTGGCCAATTTACGAATTAGTTGGTTAATATTCACATTATCCAAAATGGGTGGATAAAGTCAGAAGTAGGAACAGCTTTGAAGCTTCAAACTACAGATGGTTGAAGTTAACATTAACGTGACGGGGCTGTAGTTGGTGAAGTACGAATAGATATATTATGAAAGTGATAAATGGGATCAAACAGCTGGTGGGAAGTGTCTAAGGCTAGTGTTAGTTTCAAAGCTGTAAATTATGATTTAGTATATGATACCTGCATACCTTTCATCTCTTGTTACTCAACTGAAAGCTTTGCAACACATTTCTGAATTTGTGCAATGAGGTTCTGGCAGAAATTCAGAGTGGATGACAGTTAACAACAGGAAGCAGGTTTTTGGGTTTTGTACAACTGGAAACTCAGAATGTGGTTGTTGTTTGCATGCCAGCCCTTTCTACTGCTGATATATGTGATAGCCATGGCACCTAGGTGGCATGTAACTACTTCAAGCGTAACGATATACTGAACAGCAATGGCACTACATTGGACTTGGTTTTTTCGTTCTCTGGGATCTCCTGGAGGTGCTGCAGTTGATCTGCTGATGGTTGAGGATGGATATCAGCCTTTATGGAAATCATTCATGGTGTGGCCAATCTGAGCAGTTGAACTGGTGTTGACTTATTTTTATGATTTTCATCATACTGTTTATCATTCCATTGTGACAGCTTTGAATGGGACTTACTGATTGGGATTCCATGCTAATTTGTGGAGATGTAAACAATGATGTTTGTGCGTTCTATAATGTGGCCTATTCTTTATTGAATCAATATGTGCCTGAGATGTAATCATTGTGGGAACTACCAATCTTAGTTTTCTGTGGAGCTTCTGGGATGATAATATCTAAGAAGTATTCACAAGCTGAGTTTAAGCATAACCAGTTTCAACAGAACTACAGTATTTTCTTGACCTTGAGACTCGTTTATGGTTTTGTATTCTTCTCGTTACCAATGGGCTTTTAAATTGTTGAATTTCTGGTTATTGCAGTGATTGTCAGATGTCATTTTCTGCGTATTTCTATTGTTGCTAGTGAGAATTTTGTATACATTTATTGATATTCATGAACATTTGAAATGATTGCATGATCGTTCTTAGTCGTATTCAGTGTTGCTTCAGTGCATGATTGTTGTGAAGTTTTGTGCGGTGTAGTTATTTCTGGGTAGTAAATAATTTCCAAATTGAATCGTGAGATTTTATACCTCTTCATGAATCAAATACTTTCATTTGTGTAGTTATCAAGACGTCTAGGCTTAGTGATGCTGAAATTCAGATGTGCCTCGAATTAGATGAAAATATATCTGATGGATTATTTTCGGGAAACGAAAATAGTGATTACAACCCTGAAAATAATTCTAGGAAAGAAGATAATATTAGTGTTGGGTGTAACTATAGCGACACTGTTGAGTGTGAATATACACAGTCATTAGTGTCAGTATCAGTGAATCCTTACAGTATGTGCAAAAGAAATGTATGTTTGGAACACTCTACATACTGAAGAGAATGTTATCAGTGTAAAAAGCAAATTAATTGTCCAAAAATATAATAAATAGTAAAAAGAGAATGCATTTTCATTGTTGTCTGTTCTAACAAATACAAGCAAATAGAACATTATCATTTATCCCCTGTGAGTCTGATGGACTTGCCTCAGGCTTATTTTGTTGAAAAAACACTTGGACTTTCTAGGGTTAAGTTAAAATGTTTCAGTTTATTGTAAGTATATTTTTGGAGTAAGATTTGTGGATAATACAGTAGTCAATGAACACAGTGTATAATTACTATGAATCTAAATTTCTTCACAAATTTGAAATTAGTAATAGTGTCAATGTTTGACCGTTAATGTACATTAACTAAACTTGTGTTTTCAAAAGATGCTATTGAGGCAGGCAGACAGATGGACAGCTATACAGACTTTTCTAAGGCCTTTGATCACCTTTGATCAAATTGATTGATGATGATTAACCATGATTTACTGGTGATGGAATTATCTTCTTTCGGGTTTTCCTTCAGCCTATAGCTTCAGAGCTACATAAGTTACAAGAAGCAGTTTGTTCAAGTTTGTGGCCATTCATCCTCTATGTTCAAAATATCATCGAGAGAACCACAGGGATCTCTTTTGGGTCTGCATCTTTTTAATGTCTTAAAAAATGATCTACTACAGGTTTTGGAGTGCAGTGAGATTCTGCTGTATGCGGATGATACCAGTGAGGGGTGCAACCATAATGATGCTTATCTTTTGCAGAGTCCTGGACAGATTGATTGAAGGGTGCCATCATAAGAACATGCTTTTAAATGCATCAAAATGCTCTGGAATGACCTACTTACTAGGGAGATCTGATGTCCAGTATGACTCAATTGACTGGGTGGTCCTTGACAGGGTTTGACACATCACTAGTCTTGGGGTTACTTTCAAATCCAAAGCTATCTATTTTACTCATTCTCCTGAAATTTCCAACCAGGCTATGAGAAGATGGGGATATATTGTGAGGAATTTAAGATCTTCCAGTAATCCTGATACTATATCGTTGTTGTACAAGACATCGATTAGACCTGTTCTCGTGTACAACAGCATTGTTTGGAACCCCTGTCATGACAATCAATGGATTATACTTGAGTGGGTTTAACACAGGTTTCGGAGCACTATGGCTTATAGACTTGTATTATGTTATTCCATGACCAATCTGTAGTTATGACTACTTACAGTGTTATTGTTGAGAGTGTTCGCTGGATGACAGAAGGGTGATTTCTGATTGCATGTTCATATTCAAACTAATCCATAATAAGATTGACCGCCCTGAACTTCATTTCCTACAGGGTACCTAGATTGAACTCAAGGGTTCACTTCTTATTCACTGTGAGATGCTCCAGGACTAGGCTTGGTGAAAACAGCACCTTTAACTGGCTCCTTGGGAGTGCTAATATTCTTTTTAATGTCATTTTTATGATCTCTAAGACTCAGAAGAGGAATAAGGACAGAAGCCAGTTGTAAAGAAATGCATGATCTTCACTTAAGGTTTCTTATAAATTTACTTCTTACATTTTTATTACCATTTTGTACTGTTTTGTATTTCTAATACATTTATACTTTTCTTATATTATTGTTTTAACTCTTGGGCTTTTCTCTTTTTTTATATTATTAAATAACATTTTCAAAATTTATTTGACTATATTTTTCATTATGTTGTACTATAGAAAAAGGATACATTCCATTAATAAATTATAATCCTAATAATATTGAGATAGGTGGAACGCTGGATGTAGGTTGGGGACCATGAAGGATTGATCTTCAATAGATACCAGGAATTAATGTTTCTTGTTGATCATTTATTGTTGCACCCCACCGACCAACAATAACAATCTTATTATTAGTTTATTATTATTATTATAATAAACTAATTAATTATAATAAACTAAATTATTATTATAACTTTAGCCAGATGTCTGAAATTATTCATGAATTAACCATGTTTCGGACTTACGGTGGAAATTACATTATTTTGTGTATTATTCAGATTCAACTTTTTCATGTTATTTCTATTATTTTTTAGTATCATCATGGAAGCAGATTCTTCAGCTGTGGTACAGCGGGTAGCATTGAGAACAGATGACATTCCTCTTGGAGAACAGACAGTTGCCCAGGTGAGTAGTAGATTCAAATAGGGGAAGAAAAATGAAAAGAAAAACGAAAGTTGAAGAAAAGCATTAAGAAGAGTAGTGATTTAACCCTTGATTAACCCAGTTGACCTCCAAACTTAAATTGACCAAAAAAGAATTTGAAATTTATTTATTGCTAATGTCAATATGGTTCTTTTGTTTATCAGAGGCAAAGTATGAAATTTATGTGTAATAGTAGTGGCGACAAGTGATGGATTGAAAACTATAATAATTAGGTAACGTAATACTGATTTGTGTGTAGTTGTGGAATGTGAACATAAGGAGTATTAAATTTTCCATCTGTAACAGTCATGACACCTGTGTTAAGAGATACCATTTATTTCTATCCTTCCTTCTAATAACATGGAAACTAGTGATGCTACTACCAAACCTGACATCTTGATACTTTTTCATATTATTGGTGATAGTTATTTAATACAGTAAAATCGGTCTAAACCGGAATCTGTATAGGCCGGAAACCTGCCTAAACCGAAAATTTTCTCCAGCCCGTGAAGTTAAATAGCATTTTATACAGCATAAAACGGAACGTCTTCAACGTGGAAACGGAACGGTTTTTCATGTCTTGCAGGAAAAAAAATCTTTATAAAACGGAATTCCTGTGAATTTAATTGGCAGAGAGATGCGAGATGCTCTTAATGAAATGAATGCATCTGCAAGTTTGTTTTAAATTCTGTATCCCTGTGACACACGATTTAGTCGTGGCAACCGGATATTGGGGGAGATGGGCTTCAACTGTCAGAGTAGAATTCGACTTGGGGTCACTTGTCTCTCAAGGCGTACGTCTTACAGGAATTCCAAGGTGTGTATTTTTTTTAACTAAAATAAGAAGCTGTCATTGAAGAGTGTTTAATATTAATTTATTGATGATTCCTTAAATAATGTATTTTGATAATTGTAATTAAGTCATGTAAAGCTTTCAAAACAGAAATGTCAATATGAGGTCATAAAATGGACAACCTTGCATAAAACAGAAACATACCAAAACTGGAATTTTGTTGCGTTCCAATCGATTCCGGCTTAGACGGATTTTAGTGTATAATATTCCACATTCCATCCCACTAACACTTCAGATTCACTAGAAAATATCAAACAAGGGGTACCCACTTGGGACCTGTTCATCAATGACCTCTGTCACCCATTTGATGTTGTGGATTTTCTAATGTTTGCGAATGATTTGATGATATTTAATGTTATAAAATCATTAGATGACAAAATTAAGTTGCAGGGTTAGATAAATTTGTTAAAAATATGTGAGGAAAATGATCTAAATTTAAATCCTGAGAAGTATAAGTCAATTACATTTTCCAGGAGTAGAAGATTGATTGATGGAGAGTATGCTATTAAGTCTATTGTTATTGATAGTGTTTTCGATTAGGGACCTTGGTGTGATCCTTGACTCCAGAATGTCTTTAAAGACCACTTGAAGTTCATGGTCAACAAGGCCAATGAGATGTTGGGATTCATTAAACATACTTGCTATGAACTGAACTCTCTGTCTCTGTGACTTTTGTAATTTGCTATTGATAAGACTGATTCTAATGTATTCTTCAACTGTTTGGTCACCATGTTTTGCGAATGCTATTTCTAGAATTGAAACCATAGAGCATAAGTACGTTACAATTGCAGTTTATCATATGGGGATCGAAGATCCTATCATAACTCATGAATATGGAGATATCTGCGGTGGCAATGGTGTAACGGTTAGCATATCGGACTGTCATACCCAAGTTTGCGGGTTCGAACCCGATCGAAGCCGTGGATTTTTAAGGGCAAAAAAATCCTTCGTACGCCTTCCTTCGGAGGGGAGGTTAAGCCAGCTGTCCCGTTAGTAGATTTACTACATGTAAAAGATCCTCAAGCCTAAATGACGCCTCTGAGCTAAATTCAAATCGCCTGTTTCGTCGCCCAACTAATACCTTCTTTCTCCCATGGTTGGTGAAAGGAGCGTAGCGGAATTTGCGTGGTCAGACGGAAGAGCAGGCCTCATGGCCTGAGTCTCGCCACGTAAAATAAGGCACATTCAATTCAATTCAATATCTCCTTGCACCTCCACTTAGACTTTTAGGGACTATGTGGATGTCGTATTTTTGCAGAAATTATTGAAAGGTGGTATTGATTGCTCACTTTTGCTAAATATGGGTAATTTTAAGGTTCCCACTGTATACACTATGAAACCATAAAATAATTTTTTTTCAAGAGTTTTTATTCATTCTTACACAGCAAATAACTCCCTCAGTAGAATTTATCAGGTTATTGATAAATTTGATGTTGATCTTTTTATTGAAAATGATACTAACGTTGAATGCAAATTGCGGTGCAAAATGCTGAAATTTGAATAATCAATATGTTATATTTTATTTATTATATTTTTATTATTTTATTGTTCCTTTTGTTTTCTGATTTTTCTTGATGTATGATGTTTTTTAATACTATACTGTGAGAGGAGTTGCTATATAATTTTCTTGTGTATACAATTGAACAAATAGTCTGTTATCAAATAAATTAACAATATAAACAACTATTATTTTGGGAAAATGAACATCAAAAAGTGAAGAGATGGCATGAAGAAAGGAGTCTCTAGCTTCTATATCGATCAATGTAAGGGAGGTTCAAGAAAACATTGAACTTCTGCAGTTTCTAGAACTTCAGAGATTTTAATGAAAACCTTATATATTTTACTATACCTGCACATAAGTATATTTTCTCTATTTGAGTAAAAAAATTTAAGAAATTTGGAGTTGTTTTTCAAAAAAATTTAAAATGTGGTTGGTACAAGGGCACTGCCAAAAATTAAATGATCTGTTTGAAATTCATAGTGCTTCCAGTGCAGCCAAAAATAATTAGAGAATGTCCATTATGGAAAAAATCCTCTAAATGGTTTAGGCACTAGTGATGTTTTCAGATGGGTAGGAGGACACAAATTCATTGAAAAACTAGTGGTGCTACAGAATGGCACAGACTTTCTTGTAGTTTTCTTGTTTCCTTGGTGTGGACTGACTTTACTGTCTTGCCCCATCCTCTTGCCAGCTGCCATCTGTCACCGCCCAAGTACGTTTTTTGACTTTTTTTCAATTTTTCGGTTTTCTAATAGTAGAAGCGAAATATTACTTTAGGAATGTTAAAGAAGAGTAAAACATCCTAAATAGCAATATTAATTGAAAAAAGGTGGAGTTGTGTTTAAGAAAATGGTGTTTAAATGTTACTGTAAATGCAAAATTTGAGGCTCTTGAGGTTTCTGAAAATGCAGGATTTTGAGCTCATTTTAACAGAAAACTGTTGAGTTTTCAAGAAACTTTATAAGGCTACTCCTTTATTTGTAAGGTGAAAGGCCGCGCTCGTGGCACATAGCAAAGTCGCTAGCCTTTCACCACTGAGGTCAGGGTTCGATTCCCGTTGAATCTCATGTGAAATTTGTTCCAACAAAACGAGTTTGGATGCTTTACAAGGGCTAGACCAACCTCTGTGAAATGTCCTAAACCCTACCCCATCCCTTATTCCTTCCCAATTCTGGCCGCTGGGTAGAGACGCAGGAGCGCGTAGTAAGAGGTGTGTATGCGGAGATGCTGCCTGATGGTCCTCTTGGCAACTGACTGCCACGTGACATGACATGACCTAAAAGTAATTGTGGATTACTCCCGCGCAAGTAAATGGAGGATTACTCCCCAGCGCAAAGCACTCAACCCTTTAGGGGATGGAGCATAATGTCTTTCACAATCTATTTTAATCTGTCTCTTTTTATGAAGGGTGGAGTAGTCAGCTTGTGGGTTCATTATTCAAAGTGAGGTTGTATTTCAAAATATATAGTAGTACTAAATAGAAATATGATTTATAAAATTGAAATTTGATATATTTCTTTTCTTAATATTACTTTAAGAAATGTATATATTAGATAACTTTTTTGTTTTTCTTTGCGATTTTAGTTTGATTTGTGATCTCGATAGTTACTTCGCAACCCAAACAAGGACATGAACTATGTATGTATTTATATCATGATTTAGACACCTAGAAAAGTTACATGATCAAATGTTTCTTGTTTTATTTTCCACCTTTTTCTATCATTTTATCTTTAAAACCTGATTGACATGCCCTTTTGACAAACTATTTTGGAGCTTTAGCAAACATGTGCATGCACATGATGACTTCTTTTGCGGCTGAGTTGCTCTGCTCTTGTACACATTTGCTAAAACTTAAAGTGTTTTTTGAAAGGAAGTTTGTAAATTAGGTCGAACACAGAGATGATAATGGGAGAAATTACAATTTAAAATTTAATGCTAACATATAATGAATGGAATGTGGAATCTCTTTCTAAAGTTTTCATTTTTTATTTACTATTTATTTAACTGTTTGTTGTAGACTCCACTTGTCAATTGCCATCCTACACCTATAAATATTAATTGGAAATTCTTTTTGTAAAATAACAAAATTAGGAGATCATGAATAAGTTGATTCTCATATTCTATTATTGCAATCGTCCTTCACCAAATTCACTTTCAGCTTTTCAAAAATTGTACTATCAATTGTAGTCATGTCATCAGAAAAGTACTGTGCAATGTGATGTATTTCCTTGATCAAAGACATTGCGAAATCTTGTATGACTTCTTTTTTCTAGTCATATGAGAAACTTTGTGTTTGAATGTTCTGTTGAGAACGCAGAAGTAGCACAAAGCTTCGTTACATCTGGCAGAAATAAACAAGCTTAAAATATCATCTAAACAAGTTTTTCAGCATGTACAATATTGGCTGTTAAAGGTTTGTGAAGTCAACAAACAAGGAGTTCATATGTTTCTTTTTTAACAGTTTGTAGTGTGACAGATTGGAGAAAATGTACATATATTATAGCAATTTGCTGTATGCCGAAACTTAATTTTCTTATACATAGTACCCATTGATGCATAAACTTGTTTAACTTACATCATTTCCTTGAAACTCAATTTTTTAAAAACTTGTTATTGGTGCATGACAGCCCTAATTTTCATGGAATGAATTACTCACCAAACATTGTTACTTTTTATATCTTCAATTTTGTACCTTTTTGTCCTATTTGGTTTATTCATAACTTCTCTTGAAGGCTTTGATAGTTCTCCAGTAATTTTATTTTGCTGTTTCAAACCATAAATTACTAACTTTGAAATGCTGATATTTAATACATTTAATTGTGTTGTAACTTTGATTTATAAAGTAACTGCCAAATATTTAGATTGATTTAATATATATGTACAAACTTGCTTTTTAGGCAATAGTAT
The DNA here is from genome assembly GCA_011170035.1 of Teleogryllus occipitalis. Lineage (NCBI taxonomy): Eukaryota > Metazoa > Arthropoda > Insecta > Orthoptera > Gryllidae > Teleogryllus > Teleogryllus occipitalis. The sequence continues at coordinate 56,521 of BLKR01015521.1, forward strand.
TTGAGCATAATGCATCTTGCTATTTAACTTCCAAGTTCAATCTTTTCTTGCTACTTGGTAGGTAGGAAATGTCAAGAACTTAATTGTCAAATTACAGTGGTTTACTGAAGACCAACCTCTTGATATTTAAATTTCTAATTACTTGGTTGAGATGAATCTCTTATTTTTCTTGATCCTGATTGTTGAAGCACATACGACAACTTAGATTTCTTTAAAACTTTTTAATTATTTTTTTTTACCTTGTTGACAATTCTCTGGGCATGACATCGTGCAGAATCACAGTGGATATGATTGAACTTTTCTGTTACAGGTTTTACAATCAGCCAAGGAGCAGCTAAAATGGTCACTTCTGAAGTAAAATTATAAATAAGTCAATAATGAATATTTTTTCGTCATTAAATAATAAAAATTGTACTTTAAATAAATGTAACATAAATATGAAAATTTATTTTACTTTAAGAATATAAAATACGTTGAAAGTATCATTGTCATTTTTGAATTCCTCTTTGTATCATTGTTGAACATTGAACATTTGTATAGCTCTATCTAAAGAAAAAATCCATTGACGGAATTTGGAGGATATGTATGCTAAATGTAATGAGAAATATTCTGAGAGTATTGACTAATACTGGGTCAACATTTTCAAGTTACCTTTGGGCAAATATTTCTTCATTCAGAAATGATAGGAATTTCATTGTGCTACAAATACATACTTGATAATAGTAGTGAATTGTGAAGAGTGAATGGTGTCAATATTTTGGGTATTTCAATCAATTAGGTTTATTGTTCAGAAATAATAAGCAGTACAAAGAACTTATTGTTTTCTATGTCTCATTCAAATGTGAAATAAATCATCATCATCATCATCATGATTTAGGCTTAATAGCCTTATTCCTTTTTAATTTTTTTTTTTTTTTTTTTTTTTTAATTTAACTATTAAACAATTTTTTGGGGGGGGTAAAAAATTGTACATTCATTTATGTCCAAATCACCTAGAATTTGGTGACCGGATGACACCTCAATGTTTCACTTTCTTTTGGAAGTTTCTTAATTTCACTTTCTAACTGAACAACTTTGAATTTGTACTCATCTCTTCGCAGTAACAGGTTCACAGTCGCAGGTAACTTATTCCAGTCCGTTATTGTTCTATTTGTAAAGGAAAATTTTCCACATCTGTTCTCTGTGGTCTAATCTGAATTTTGTGCTTGTGATCCCCCGTACTAAAGTACGAAGGTCTACTCAGTCAGATGTAGATGTCTTTCCAAACTGGATAACTAGCATTGTACAGGGCACAGAGTCTTGCCTTAACCTTCCTTCTTTCTAGGCTCACATTCTACTTTCTTCCTATTGCTTCGGAAAGTAAATTTATATGCTCTTCTCTGTACTCTATTCAAATATTCCTTGTGGGAATTTCTAAAAGGGTCCCAACAAACAGCCCCGTATTCCATTAATAGACAAACTAGAGATAAATAAGCTAATTCTCTTGCTTTTGCCGTTCTCTTCTTTTGTATTTGCGTAGTAAAATGCAAGGACCTCCAGGCTTTCCCTACGACAGTTTACCTGATTTTCCCAACTCAATTTTCTATCAAAAATTATTCCCAGGTACTTACAAGACAATACTCTTGGAATATTTTCGTTGCCTAAATGGTATCGAGTTTCATTATATTTGTGGCCCCTATGTGATGGTTTTGCTTTTTGAACTATTTATTGTCATACCATTTTTTTTCTACCCGTAAATGTAATCTATCTAGATCACCCTGCAAAATATCCTCATCTACTTTTGATTGAATAGCTCGATATATTATGCAGTCATCTGCAAATAGCCGTACCTTTGAATATAAATTGTCTTATATACATATTGAAGATGATGATGATGATGATGATGATGATGATGATGATGACACCCAAAATTAATTATTAATTCAAAAGAAATAGATATACATTTGTAATGTAAATTAACAGTTATAAATCACAGTTAATAACAATAACACTGATAGCACTGGCTCTATGAGAAAACTATTATTTTAACAATAAAAATAATATTTTCTTGTTTTTATTAATAATTTTGTTACATACATGAAAATGATATAATGAAAGAGACAATTATTTAATTTTGAGTGTATGAAAGTTGGATGAACTAAAAATCGAAGATGTGTAATGTTACTGTAAATATGAACGAGTGATTATAAAAATACATAATAATATGTTTCACAATATATTTCCATATCTCATGCCATCATATGGAATAATTGATTTCTACAATGTCTACATTGAGAAGAAATCATTCATTGATACATGTGTTCATTTAGCCCCATTCCCCCATGCACTTCCATGAAAACCGCATTGCAATAACTTCAACCGTTCAAAAACTGCTGGAGGTGCGAAAGATACGTGACTCGCCCTGTATATTAATCAAAAACTAAATTCTCTTGCTTAAAATCAGGGCAAATAAAATATGAAAATCATTGATGCATGCATTTAGATCATTTTTACCAATAGTACAAAAATAAAAATGCATGATAATATGTGAAAAAGTTGGCTTTTGTCACATAAAAATGATTAAACGTTCATGTTATAATATGAGATGTTCTTATAAGGACATTGTGTCAGCTTTTGCAGTTAATAAAATTAAACATTTGGACATGACATCAGTTGACACTGAATATCCAAAGAACTACTAAAGACAGACACGTAATTTTTTGCCAGATGAAAGAAGGTAAGATTCAAAGTATTTGTCAATCAAAAAACAAATTTTACAAGTTTTGGACATGTCAGCTTTGGCCAAATATCTACAGAATTCTCTTTAACAGATTCACATGTACATTCACGCATGTTTATAGGTTCAAGATTCATCCATTGAATAATTTTTGTTTAGAGTTTGCAAGATATTCTGAAAGAATTAAAAGCATTTTTCTTCTAAACATTTTGGAATAATAACATGTTTTACCTATTGCTACAGATTTTGTTACATTTTGATATATTTAGTATGTGCTATATATATGCTCCTGGAATTGTCATCAGTCGTTTTCCCCATAGTACATCTCACAGTTTTTGACATAAAGAAATAATATATAAATAAATAAAATAAAGCCTCATAATGGTTCCATGTGTGCAGTGCCGTATTATTGCACTGGCTCAGGGCCCCAGAGTTCTTAAAAAATTATTTAAAAATAAATGTTTCAAAAAATTAAATAAACTGTTGTATGATTAAATGATATGAAAAAATTGGCATAACGGTGTGATGTCACACATCACTGGATAATATTTATAGTATGGAAAGTTGCTGGTTGATGCGAGAATGTCAGTCATGAAAAATTTCTTTTTTTTTAACTATACTTGCCTTTAAATACTTAAATATTTTGATTAATTTTTTTAATTGCTAGGATTTTCTTTATATTTCAGCTTCGAAAATTAGAGGGGCGAGATTGGTGAAAATAAGAATAGGGGGACCCCAAATTAACCTAGGCCCAATGGCCCCCAATCCCGTTAAAACGGCCCTGCATGTGTGTCCAACAAAGAGAAGAATTCAAATGAATTTCACTATTTCAATGACAGCTCATCAAACGAAGTGCAGGAAATTCAAAAGTGATAAAATTACCATAAACTACTATTTTAAAACAATTGTTCATGACATGTTTTTAAAGAAATGATTTTTTAGAACAGATTTCTAACGAAAACATCTCTACCAATATTCTATTTTTGCAATATTTTTTTGTTTGCAAATTTCGAAAATATAGTGGGTCGAAAATGAGACTAGCATAATTGTATTTATGATGTCTTGCTATTATACAAGAAAAAAAAAATTAGAGAAAAATGTTTTTGTAGTTTCTGAGAAAAAAATTGTTTAAAATGGATTTAAAAAGCTCCTATGTTTCACTCAAAATTTCACAAATACTCATTTACGAAAAATTGAACATGACATTATTTGAAGATGTTTTTGATGAACACATTTCATTATGAATGAAAATCATAATTCCATGGTGGAAATATGACTTCCACCATGCATAATTCCAGGGAGTGGTGCATGAACCTGATAACCCACATTTTTTTCGAAATTGAGTTACGAGTAGAGTAAGACTCGTCCTGTCATTAGTATACTCTCTGGTCCTGCCATCTAGTCTCTACCGTTAAATCACCACCTCGATACGTGTGCTCATTTCTTCACAATAGAGCGAAGCACTGATTGTGCGGTTTGGAAACTATGCATGAACCTGATAACTCCATAAAGATGGCTACTGAAGTAAGTAAGCGTGTTTCAGCGGTCAGAAAGCTTGATTTTTCAGTTTTTGAATTCTGAAGCAGGTAAGATACCAATATATATTTTCAATTATTATTAACTATTGCCTTTGCGTTGTATATTTCGTGTCAGTCAGCTGAGAAAATATCAACGGAGAGCAACGGTATAGGTGTTTCCACGTAAGAAAAGACCCTAAAAATTCAAGATGGCGGAGTTTCGGCGCTGCCAACCTCATCGAAATAAAACACGAAAGCGCCGACACGACTTGTTTAAATGTAGTACGTAGTGGCCTTCAAAAATCCAGATATGCTGAAATGATTTGTTAATATTGTTTTACGACTTATAAATCGCAACAGGCATATGGTAAAATAATTTAATTTATAATTTATATATGAAATTTGTTTTTATTAATTAATTATAATATTAAATATAATACTTTTAATTAAATTACTTATAAATTTAAAAATATTTGAACTCTCAGAATTAATAAAATTTTATTGAAACTGAAGAATAAATGAAATAGTTATATGTTATTTTATTATACAATAGGAAAAAAAGGTATAAACAGGGGATTTATAGAGATGAAATGAAATACAAGACTCAAAATAATTTTAATTTTCCAACAGTACACAATGAAGTGAAATAAAACTATTCTTTACTGAACTAGAAATATTTGTATAATAATAGTTTTATGCACGTAATATCGACACATGACCACGATCAAAGCATATCTAAGGAATGAACAAATCTACTGTATGAAAATGACAATGTTTGAAATTTCATGAAAATTGAATTGATCAGAAATATGATTTGATATAATGCGAAGGTTCAGTAAAGAATAAACTGATGCACCATGGGTAGTCAATTTTAATGACAAATTGCAAGGAGCAGTCATTAAAATTTCTTGAACACCGATGGTCCACAGCAATTTATTTTCACAAAAATTATTGAATTTTTACAACAATTTTAAAGCCTAATGCCCCTGGGCTTACAAACATTACAAAACATCCTGGCATTTACCTTAAGCGATCAAAGAAAACCAGGGAAAACAAATTAGTATGCTACCATATATATAAAAAAATTGAATAAGAAAGTGAATTAATCCTCAATTGGATTGTAAAAATATTATCATTAAAAATCAACATTAAGAAATTTGGCTGACTTTACAAATTAATAAACTACTTTAAAATTTTACATATATTGATAGCATACCCATCCTTCCGATCAGGATGACGACTGAGGGCCGATTTCTAGCATGCATACAGAAACATAAGTCAAAATAATGGAGACATTTACAATACGTGAAATAATATACATAAAACATTCCATATTTATAAAATGAAAAATCCGGTAGACACAGCAACCCTGCAACATAGAACAATCAATGCAGTATCTATTGTCCAATCATGATAAATTCAATAAACAGACATGTTATTGTTATAGCACTCGTAGATTTATTATCCAAAAAAGAATACTGCGAACAATGACTAGCACTCATAAGCTGGAGTCTTGCAAACCCTTGTTCAAAAAATTAAGGATTCTTCCACTACCGTGCATGTACATATTTGAAATAGTTGTCTTCACAAAGAAGATTCTCATGGAAAACAAAGACACTTTCACTCTAAATTCAGGTGTACACAACTATAACACTCGACAAAAGGATAACCTACATGTTCCCCATTCTGAAACTACACTTTATTAAAAAAGTACCCTAATAGAGGGCATTACACTTTACAACAAATTGAGCCATGATATTAAAGATATGAATACAATACATAGATTTAAAAGTAAATTGAAAGCTTTCCTGCTTAACAACATATTCTACAGTGTGAAGGAATACACAAATCACACCACTACCTCCCTTAAAAAACAAAAATAAAAATTCTAATCCCACTGATTCTCTGTTTCATGTTGACTGTTCAAGTTGAAGCAAAGAAAAAAGAACTGGCATATCCCATCCTGCCTGTGTTAAATTGCAGTTGGACTGATGTAGAAGGAGAATGCCAAACCAAAATTCTATTTCCTTCATCCTGAATTTGCTAAATGCACTAGGCATCATTAATATCGTTAAATCATTTCTGAATGAATAGTATTTTATTATTAGTATTGTTACTATTATAATTGATATTACTATTATTAGAATTGTTATTATTACTATTATTATTATTATTATTATTATTATTATTATTATTATTATTATTATTATTATTATTATTATTATTATTATTATTATAATAATTATTGAGTATTGTAAGATCAATGACCAACTTGATCAGGGTTTTTTGTCCAGTTTCCCTTGATCCTTTGAGCAAATGCTGAGATGGTTCCCCTTGTTTTGATTTCTGGACAGTAAATGTAACTTCACTCTGCCATATCTGACTCGTCATACACAATTGAAATTGTATCTGTGACTCAATAAATATTATTATTATTATTGTTATTATTATTATTATTATTATTATTATTATTATTATTATTATAAGATCAAAAATTATTCCGAGGAAATTATGTTCTTGCAATAAAAAACAAAAAAATTAAAAAAGGACATTATCACATTTAAATAAAAAAAATTGCTACTTAACTTATATATTGTGACCATCCGTTTTGCCGAGGTCTCGGAAAACGGAGCACATCAATATTCAAGAATAAGATAAGCTGTTTGAACGCGCGCCAACGCGCATGAATACAATCCGAAAATGGAAACTACGAACTATATCCGTAAGAGAGCGTCTCGGTAGAGTATGCGACACCGGTAGTCGGGAGAAAGAAAGCTTTCTTTTCTGAAGTAACAGCTGGAGAGTGAGGACCTACCGATCACGAGAAGGCGGCACCTCGTACTGCTACGGACTTCAGGACTGCATCTACGATAAAAACTCTTCAAGACATTCGAGGAGGTAATTATCATATTACAATGCATTAAAACAATTCATCAGGAAAAGGATGAAAGTATAAGTGACGCATTTAAAATCTTTGTAAGAGAGAGGAGTGTGAATAGCATGAAACTAACGAGGCCATTCATTTCTTTTCTTTGCAGTTTTTTATTTTTATATTTATTCTTCTTATACAATAGACTCAGTTGTCGTATTGTAGATTCTTTTAAATATGGAATTAAAAGCCAGTTACATTCTATAAAAGAATACGAAAAGAGTATCAACGGAAAACGAGACGGAGGCCACATCGTGAGTTGAACAACGGTACTGGAAAGGGGCGACCGTGCGGTTCTGCAGAGGGGCGGCTTTGCTCTCGACCGAGCTGCAAGGACAAGGACATCGAGCGATTGGAAGAGTCGACGCCGCAGATTTCTCTACGCCGTGAGAAGACACAGTAAGGTCGTGCCAACTTGAACAATTTGTAGATATTAGAAGGAATAATTTGTTTCGGAAAGAAAGTATTAGTACAGGTTCTTTATACCGATATTCTGTGAAAAATAAAATCAATCTTTTCTTTCAAGAAAAACTTAGCTAATTGTAAAGTTGCAACTAGGAAATTTTCGACTGGAATGATTAGTCAAAGTTTTAAGTATTCTTTGAAATTGATTTAAATGAGAGAAAGGAAACAGTGTAGTTAATTATTAAGAGTGTAAGTTGTTTTCTTTTTTTCAGCAAGACAAAATTCTTGTATATGTAAAGTGTTTTATGTTCATTTACTGTAACAGCAATTTAATTAGAATATACTTAAGTAAGTGGAAAGTGATTCGACTTGAGTTTCTGTGTAAGTGCATTCAATCCACAACGGCCCACATGACCCTGATCCCCGCTATTCTAATTGTATTTTTTTATTTTGCGCCCACCTTGAAAACCCATTCTGAGCTAGCCGGCGGAGGGGTGGGTCGCAATATTACTTCAAACTCCAGTAACATATGAAAAACGAAATTGTCCAGAAGAAAAGTTGGCCCAAGAATTTTTGCTTCACATTACAGTATTCAATATAGTATGTAACCAAAAAAAAATTCCTACAAAACAAATAAAATTTACAAACATAAATAGAAAATCATTGAAAAATAACTTAAAATGAAATGTTAATTACCAAAAAGTAATATAGCACATCAGTAGTAAACATTAAATTTTACTCTATATCATGCCAAATAATATCATAAAATAAGTACTTACTAATTTCACTTAACAACTGATTTCCATTTGAACAAAACATCTAAATAAAATGATGTATGTTCTCAACTCCATTATTGCATATCTGAAACATTTATTAATGTAATGTATGTTTCACACACATGCTAAATCTTTCAAGTGTATTCATTTATATCATTTAGCATCCGTACTTAAACAGAACACAAACTCAGAGGCATTGGCAGTAATGATTAATTGTATTACAGGGATAATGTAAAGGAAATTGATTAACTGTTAATTCATTGGGGTTAATTAATGTTAATGAAATGGTGCCCTTAACTAGTGTCTTCGGTTGAATTGAGAAGGCAGGAGTTCACTCCGGATCTCACACCCATTAAAACTATTAATGCACACTCACTGCAATAACCACAATTCCACAATCGAGTTTATTCTAGCTATACCTTTTCTGGGGCACAGTGTAACCAAATTTGTTCTTAATCTTGACTTGGTGGTTGCTTTACGGGGGCAGGAGTTTTATAATTTGAGGCACATCTGAAATATTGAGTTACATATTTCACAAGAATATCACTTTTGTTCCAAACACTTTAATGCTTACTCACTGTTTTCACTTTTGCAACCCTACTCGATCCAAACACGCAACTGAAGCACTGGCAGGAACAATTGACTGTAATGTAATAATATTAATGTAACAACTTGCAATAACCACAATTCCATAATCGAGTACATTCTAGCTATACCTTTTCTGGGGCACAGCGTAACCAAATTTGTTCTTAATCTTGACTTGGTGGTTGCTTTACGGGGGCAGGAGAGTAGGGGGATAATGCGGGTACTGGATCGGAAATGACGTCACTGATAAGCCTTATCTTATCTTATCAGTGACGTCACTTCCGATCCAGGACCCGCATATGTGTTGGGTGACGTCAGAGGGCCTCG
>BLKR01015522.1:0-65720 GCA_011170035.1 Teleogryllus occipitalis
ATCTCATCGACCAATTCGCTGTCCAATTAGCAAGACGCGGGAGATTTTAGTTTATTTTGTGTAGTGTTATTCATTTTATTATAAAAAAGGTATATTATTAATTGAATAAATGCTTTAGAAATTATTGAAACTTTATTGAAAATTAAAGAATAGAAAGAAGGGCGGCACGTAATATAGTGTTCAGGGGCACTCCATGTGTAAATCCGCCACTGGCAGCATCATAATATGAATGAACCATTAAAAATTTGTGGATTTTCACGACTTCATTTGTGTAAAAGCTAAGCCCAAATATTGCTTAGCTCACCAAATCAACTGTTTACATATGACACCAGGGCTAAAGTCACTAGTCCCAATTTTATGGCAAGAAATGGCATCAAATGTAAAACGCAGCAAGCAAAAGATGTTGAAAACACGTTTGATACAAAATGTTAACATTAAAATCATTGGGGATCACACAAGTAATATTATAATGCCTGCCTTGATATTAAAATTCAACCATCAAAATTTGAATTCAGCACAGAAAACTGCAAACATTTTTTAAAAGTACTACGTTTAAAAGTGTAATATTTGAAATAACCATATATTTATTATAATTAATACATAGAAAAAATTAGTACGTTAAATTATATCAAATTCTGGTTAACTTTATGTTGAAAGTTCTCTGTGAAAACTTTGTGAAAAATTATACGAACATTTTTGGGACTGTGTTTATGCACAATCTGGATTTTTTCGAACGATTAATAAAGTTAATTGAAGATACTTCTTTCAACGATAATAATTAATATAATTTTCTAAAATAAATATTTAAAAAGCCGACAGTGTATAAAAATATACGAAGTAGTCACTTTACTCGAATAGCCAGGGGTCCGAAATTCGTTGGCACTTTTCATATTCGATGAAAGGGTACGTAGATCCAAATGTTTCATAGATTTCATTTTATTACAAATTAGCACCTGAGCATCATTGCTAAAGTCATGATAATATTTCCTTCGAACGATTTTTAAACTGAAAAGGTAGTGACTTGACGAGTGTTGATAAAATAGTGTTTTAAATCCAATTTGCAGCCAGAACCTAACTAAACCGGAGGAAAGTAAGTATTTTAAATAACAAATGCGTTAAGAATCACAAACCTCGGCAACCGCATAATACAGCCAAAAACTTACTAATTCTCTAGGAATTGTTTACGCGCACAGCAGAGGTTGCCACCTAACGCTTTCGCGCCAAACGTTGTGACGTCATTCTGGACATCTCTATACGTTGTTAGTTGGTATGCTTAGCGAGTCCTTGATGCAGAAAAATCGATAGACGGCCAAACGTCTTCCAACCCGTCAGTTTGTAGTCAAATGTAGGATCTAACATAGATGAACAAAACCTAAATTTGGTAGTTTAATAAAGCAAAGAGAGTTTTTAAATAGCTATTTAAGACTGTATAGAAGTTACTGGGAACTTTACACTTACTACTCAGCCTGGTGCAAGTAGATTGAAAATACACATAAATTCTTGCAATACTGTACACTGAGATTGTCTTGAAATAAAAAGGGTATATCTTACAAAATATACAGGTTTTAAAAATTGTAACTTTAAATGGAAACACAATATCTCTGTGATTGCAGACAAATTACGACATCTCACTTTAATTTTTTATAAATTTTAGTGAATATTTTTAGCACAAAGCATCTTTCAAAGATTTATTATGCACTTTTTGGTCTCTGGTAACAGATGGCACACTTATGTGGGGAGGGGCCAATGAATATTCTTGAAGCCACTGAGTGGAGAAAATTATTAAATTGATGTTTAAAAACGATTGGACTTATTCCTCTGAAATGTTATATAAAGGCAATTACATAATTATATTACAAAATAATCCCAAGAAAAATTTGTCAGACAATTTCTCCTACCTGCATAACACCTATATGAATATAACATTTAAAACAGAGAAATTTTAATACTACCACTGATTGTCAAACCAGACATTGGAAGGAGATATTATGTTTGTATATCATTGCATATTGGATATGCTGAGTCATGTCTTTAAAAGCATGAATATGAATGGTAAGGAAAAAAGTAATTAATTAGAAACTGTCTCATAAACTTAAATGAGAATGTTGCCGAAACAATTGTCAGTCAGACCACCAGTTCATATATTCATATTTCTATCCTCTCATTATTCATATGTGAGAGTGAAATGTACATTTTATGATAATTTATTATTGTGTGGTGTCTATCAGAAATATGCACAGGTGTGCATTGAGGTGATAAATTATATGTATAATTATTCATATATATATTTAGTATGTGTTTCCTGAGTAAGTGAAAATTAGAAAATGTATTTCTGCAATAGAAATTGCAGAGCCCTCAATGATATAAAAGTTAATAAAGGAAATTATTTTGTTTTTTTAACTTTTTTACAGCATGTTGAGAACACATTGTTTCTTCTTTTAATTGCACTGGACAAAACAATTTTAAGTATGCATCTGTATTTTGCCAGAATTTTCAACAAAATTCATTTATGATAAAAATTAGTTTTATATCACAAATAAATAAATAAAATCACAAAATCTCCACAAACTTTCCAGGATATTCAGTTTACACTGTACTTAAAATTTTGCCTGAACTGCCTTGATTTTCATGTTTGAAAATTGGAGAGTGAAGCAACTCCATGTTCACCTTACTACAAGAATTTACTTTAATGCAATGTAATTAATCATTTGCTCAGTTGAATCCTCTGATAGTTGGTGTAAAATTGTGTCATTAGTAAAATATAAAACATACTTTTTCATACAATCTCAAGATTATATCACAACCGTTGGCAAAAATACCTTGTAAAAGAAAGGAAAGAGAAAGGAGAATTGGCAGTATTTAATAATGATAAACAATTATTGGAACTGATACATATTTGCTCATGTAAATAGCCTGGCTGAACTTAACTGAGTACTGGTGACATGGTACTGGTATTGTCAATTAAAAGACAATACTGGCCATAATAGAGCATACTATACACAAAAAGATAGTGCCTTCAACTTTATTGAACATGCTTTGAGTACAGATCATTTTCAACTCAATCAACTCTTGAATCTTAATTGTGAATTTTACCAATAGCACTCAAGGAACCTTAAGTTAAAAGATCAGGTTAGAATAAGAAAACAGTAGAGATGCACTGATTTGTTTCTATCTTGTCACTACTCTAATAACATGTTCTGAGGAATGCTTACCAAACATTATATTTACTGTGTACATTTTTAATGTATAGTACTCAAATGAGTAAACAGTTTTTGGCAGTTAGAATTACATTCAAATAAATCCTTTCATTGCAGCAAAAGCCTTTTAATTTTAAAGTAGTTAATGAAGCTGTAATGTAATAACAAACACCTCCAAAAAACTATTTATAAATGTGAACAGGAACATCAATCAAAAAGCAGAGGTATTCATTTCTCAGAATTTTGTATGAAATCTCAATTAGTTTTCAAAAACCATCTCTAACAAAAATGAAGAGAAGTATACATAAATCAAGTTTTACTCTTGTCCTGAATGTGATATAATAAACTAAATAAATAATGCACAAAAATAATTATTTTATACAATTTAACAGACCTATTGACAATGGTATTACCAATCCAATTACTGATAATGTGTATGAGTAATAACGAATAATAATTTGTAGTCCCTAACTAAGTATGTTGAGGAATGTCAGCAATATACATCAATTCTCTCATAACAACTGAGGTTTTTAAAATACATAGTTTATTACCTTGAGAAAAAAAAATTCCAGAAAATCATGTTCAACAAGTCTCTCAAGAAAATTCAGTTCAATGTAATTACTAAGACATTTCACTTAAAAAAATACTTTTTTCATTGACAAGACCTACGAAGTTTTGTACTACCTTAATAGCTAGGTAAAGATAAAACTGATAAATTTAATAAGTCTTGTTTTACTATCACCATCTGACAAGCCACATCTAAGTTCCAGAGCATTTAACCAGAAGAGAGTTATATACTTCTGAAAGGTTTGGTAAATCTATATTTCTTACCACTTACCTCCCAAACTTATTTGATCTTCACTTACCTCTCAGAAATGCACAATCCTAGGGCACATGATAGAAAGATAACAAAATGTTAATTTCACATTCTAATTTAGCTTTAATTATTTGCCTGCATTTCTGAATTTTAACTAATAAAGTGGTTAGATATATTCTCTAAAATTACACAACACAAATTCCATAGCAAGAACTACCAAAAATTTAATTTATGAATAGCAAATCAACAGAAAATTTATATGAAACACAAGACAAATTTGATATGTACTATATCATTTCTGTGGCTAAGATTGTAAGCTTGCATTGTATGGATGGATACAGAATGACTTTTGAGAATTACCCTCCAATAAAGATTTTTACTTAAAGTATTTGAATGAAAGGATATTTTCATATAAGCAAGTAAGTTTCATTAATAAGGTGGATGAAACTCATTTACCACAGCACTTGCGGCAAAGATACTGAAAACACTATTCCATACATTTCATTTACTATACAAAATAATTTTATAATGCCAACTCCATTTACATTTCTCATCAAGTTAGAATCATATATTACCTTGGTTTGTGTGTGAATATAAAACTGTAAATGAGATATTAGGGAAATATATTTTATTGTAAAGAATACCTAACATTTGATTGGCAAAAATTCCATGTTAATGTTATGTATTGGGCAATGCAATTTATTTATTCCTAGCTAACTCAAGAAAGAAGTAATTAAGATTCTAGTGAAAATTTTTAATACTGTAAGTTGAATTAAAAATTAGAAAATTCCCTTTATATCAATATGTTAGATAAAGGAATAACCTTTGTAATATGATTTAGAAGCTTTACACAAAACTACCATGGGGAAAATGTATTAATGCTGTATTGGAAACATTACTTAAAAATTGTTTGTTTTTATTTAATGGATTTAATCAAAATGTAAATGATGTTTGTCTCTTGTACATTACGCACCATTACTTGTTTTGTTATAAATTAATGTATAAAGGAAAGTGCCTAGGATTTCTCTAGAGACATTTCATTTCTTTCCATTATTTTTAAAAGACCCAGCTACTCCATATTTAAGTGATCTAATAAATGTTTCAAAATAAAGGAAAAATACTTATGTGGGTGAAATCACAATAGATTTTTAGAAAACAATTTAATACTCTCAGTATTCCCTGTTTTCCCAGATTTTGCAACGGAAAAACTATCAATCTATCATGTAACATTTAACTTCATTTCCTGGCTTCATTACGTTTTATCTTCATTCATTAATAATGCATGATCTAGGCTTAACAGTTAAATTCATCATCAAAAATCGTAATGTTCCAATATTCACCACTTGGATTGTGCTACTCTCTTCACATAGGTACAATGTTAATGTTTATTGCTCTTCTTTTCATTTTTTAAATTTTATTTTATTAATTGTACTCTCATGTAATATTTTGTTCAAATCTCAATAATCACTTCTGCTCAATTTTTGACTCAACATGTAACAACAAATTTGGGAATGTCTTGCATTTCATAAGGTCTGTAGTGAAATCATTGGAGATTCACACAAGGGAAGAAAAAAATTAAAATAGTAACATTTTTAAGATGTTACATACAAACCACAGTTCCACTGAATTTGATATTGCTTTGCAATTAAGAATGTTTCAAAGACTGACAATATATATTACAACTGCCCACATTTGTTTTTCATATTCTCCATGTTTGTTAAACGTGATAAACATGACATTAGTAACATATTTAACACACATGCTTCTTTTGAGGCACTAAAAAATAGCTAATCAAAGTAAAGAGCTGAAGAAAATTATAAAATACAAATGAGCAAAACTATTAAGAAAAACAAAATTTTCATGGCAGACTTTTCAATATCTCAATGGCTCGTAAAGTGATACACTCAGCAGGAGCAATAATTTTATAAAGAACAAAAGTTTTATTGGTCCTCTGAATGCTAGGAGCAAAAAGCATACATACACAGAAGACAAAAATGAGTACAGAGTTAATAGCATCTGAGATAGAAAAATTAATTATGAGTAATTAACTACAAAAGTTATGAAGATGTAAATAATAAGAAAAAAAGCTTAATTTCAAAACTATCAGCAATTTATTTTTGAGAATCTTTTAAGGCTTGGAGCAATTTACATATTAATGTAATGCAAAGATTCCAGAATGACAATACAAATTAAATATCCACACAATTACTGATTTTCTTATAAATTTCAGATGCTAGCATATCTAAAAGATGAGCAAAAATTCTACAAAATTTATCAAAGGACCCTTTGTTTCTGATTAATAAACATGAAAATAATAAGGGACATATTGAGCCACTTCTGAAGTAACTGTTCCAGTCTGAATAAGAAGCAACTTTTATCATGTATATGCTCTTGAGATGTAATATATTTATATATACATAAAAACTTATTTATTTAAATAAAGAAAAGAAACTGGCCCAGTGAAAAAAAAATCAAAGAATAACTTAGTAGTGCTAGAATTTTCAAGTAGCACGAATGGTAAATTATCTATATAATATAGCACTAATTGTAAATTATCTACGTAAAAATATACTGAATTACTGAATATTTACTCTAAATTTATTCTAATGGAAGTGACAATGGGCCATAGTAAAACCGGTATAATGGGTAAGGGTGAGGGTGGAAAGAAGTGACAAAATTGTTTAAATATAATCCTTATCTGTATTATTAGATACATACTTGATATGTTTATGAAATTACTGGAATCGTATTACTTTTGTATGAAATGTATGATCAGAATGTTGGAAGCAATATTCACTTCACTAGTTAATAAGGACGCTGTCATTCAATCACACCATACAATACAAGTTTACATGTCTTGAAAATTGTCATACATGTTTACATATGGCACCTGTGCCCAAAGTGTCTTGTTCATTTTTTTTATTTTGTGCTTGCATTACAAAACTTATAACAATTTCCAGTTTCAATTTCATTTAAGTCACAATGCCATTAGTATGAAAACAATAATAAAATAAAGGGTGACATAAATGATGACATTTACGGCCTGAGACAACACGCTTAGTCTTCACAATACAGCTAAAATATGTTCAGTAAAAGGAAGCTCGAAAGAATGCATACGAAAATTTGTACCATTTAAGAATAATTCACAAATATTACTTCATACTAAAGAGGAAAATATACAATGAAAAGATTAAAGAGATCAATATCAATTCTACACATTCAAGTGTAGAACAGGCTAAAACATTGTTCACAGTCTGTAAATAGCATTTGAAGTGCAACACTTATGCCAACATCAAAAGAAATAATTCATTCATCCCGCAACACTTCTACACATGATCATATGCCATATGTATTGATGGATATTCACTATATATATGCAATATATTGGTCCGAGCATGTGCTTTATTTAGGATGAATTGCTTTTCCCTTCGTAAACAACCGAATATTTCCTCAAAATAAAACAACATATGAAGCCAGAAATATTTCAGCAAAACTAATAGTTACATGGAAAAGTAATACTTTTCACACAAAAATTAGTTTAAGATACAGTTTTCCTTTTTCTTAATTCAAGAACTCTACACTTGTAAGACCTTCAAAAGTACTCTATATTACTACTTAAATATGAATACATTCACTGAATTATTGACACTACATCCAATTTGAAAAATTATGATTAATTATTATTATTATTATTATTATTATTATTATTATTATAACTATTATTATTGTGTTCTTAACTGCATTCAGAGTTCATCAAATCATTCAATTTCTACAATGATTCATTCTAGAAAATCAAAGTAGTGATTGAAAAGATGCATTTAGCAGTAATGTTTGGTTTTGAAATTAAATATCAAAATATTTTTCTGAAATATTTGTGTATAAACCACTTCTATTCAAAATATAAATATTATACTTTATGCATTCTAAAACAATTGATAAACTAGCAATATTTACTCAGAAGTAAATACAAAATGATTAAAGTTGAATTATTTTCACTGTTTTATTAAGATCCTGGAAAAGACCCAATCTCTTTCAAACATATATTTGTGAATGATTTTCTTTAGTTACATTCTATCACATTTATCCATGAAGTGTCATATTTTGTACTGGGTTCTAGTAAAGTTATAATAAATAATTATTTTATGGTATATTAATATCGTCAAGAATATAAGTATAATAAGAACCAATTTCCCCCTTCACAATCATATTTAATTGTTGGTTACATATTAAATTAACATACTAGGATTTACAAGGTTTATATAAATATCATTATGTTTTAACACTGATGTCTTCCGATGATAGGAATTAATGATGAGAGAAATGTGAAGAAAAAATACAAAAGTTCGTTATATCATGTTTGCAATATGTGGAATATTTTCTCATAATGTGCTACATATTGCAAACAAGATGTTAAAATGAACATGTTGACTTTTTTCTCTCTTATGTTTAAGGCCTATCACCAGAAGAGAATGAAATGGAGTGTCCAAACATTGCGATATTTTTGTAAACATTGTAAATCTTAGTATGTTAATTTAATATGAAACCAAAAGATAAATAGTCTTTAAAAAAATATTTGGTTGTTAATATAATATCAATAAATAGTTATTTTAAATTACAAAAAATAATAAAGCAAAGGTCTAAATTCATTCATAATAAACTATTTACTTTGTCATAGTCTTTTGTTTCTTGTATTTGTACAAGTTTCCAAAAAATTATTATATGCATTTAAAATGTACAAGACTTTGGAGATGTCACAGTGAATGAAAAGCATAATACTGCAATTTGGTTCAAATCCTTACTCTGAGTAACATAAGAGCATACTGGAAAAGAAAAAAAAAAAGGAGTTTATATGAAACAAATAAAAAGAGTGTACTCCCATTCTTCTAGTTTCAATTCCTATGAAGACACGCAAAACAAATTCCAATCTTGGGGAAATACTGTGTACATAATACTGCTCCCTAACATATGCCCTATGAATCCAATTAGTAAAACCTACTAAAGTTATTGCTGTGAAATGTATAATTATCTACTTGTAAAGGCACTTTGCTTACAAATATGCTGGTAAAAATAACATTTTGTTTTCTAGGCTTCAATGAAAGATGGTTTACAAAAATAAATGCACAAAGCAGCATGCAGTTTCAAAAAAATGATTAAGCAAAACATGCTACATGTA
Organism: Teleogryllus occipitalis; assembly: GCA_011170035.1. Lineage (NCBI taxonomy): Eukaryota > Metazoa > Arthropoda > Insecta > Orthoptera > Gryllidae > Teleogryllus > Teleogryllus occipitalis. The sequence continues at coordinate 9,188 of BLKR01015522.1, forward strand.
AGATAACATAATTACTTATAAAAGCAAATGTTATATTTGCAAATTAACTGAAGCTCTTAGCATTGTCCATTGATAATTACACAATACTCTTTATAACATGAACCTCTATGTACTGAAGAAATGTAAATCTTTGTTCTTTGTGGTAAACTTCTCCTTCAACACTATTGTCCTATTATTCTAGTGAATGTAGCATTTCTTATATTTAACTTCTGTATTATATAAACGCTAATCTTTGAATTTAGTTACACCAAAGTTTTTTAGTTACATATAGCTAATTAATGCTTAAGGTTTTTATCACCAAAAAATCCTTTACTTAACATTATATTGCAATGATTATTCTATATTTTCATTTTATGTACAAACTAATGTCATTCCCTTTCTCAGTAATCTTAAGAAACTCAAGTCGCAATTTAAGTAATCCCCAATTCTATCCTTTAGATGAGTAATATTTACTCACATGCATAACTTTCAATAGTTACATTTAAATAGAACTTCAAATGTTTAAATCTCACACTAATAAAATTGTGGTAAAAATAAATTTATCAGAACATTCAGAACATAAACAATCAGAAAAAATAAAATGAATTTTCTATGCATAGGCTTGCCAGAAAACAAAGACAATTTTCATTGTCATTTGACATGAAATAATGGTTTTGCAGTAGGAGAAATCTCAGAATTTAATAAAGCAAATAAGTGTGAAAAAGACTGATTCCTTAAAAAAGCAAATCATAACAGAAACTTAAATTCCATTTGGTATTTATTGTTTAGAAATGTATTTTGATCAAGGTTATTGCTGACTGACATTTCCCAAGAATATTTCCAGTACATCTCTTATCTTGGTTCAGAAAAAATCAACTGCACATAACAGTTGATTGCCAATGCCATTCTGGAAACCAGACAACACAACTGGGGGAAGGCAGGGAGGAGGAGGCCAATGGTGGGGCACAGAATATATCGCCAAATAATTGAAGGAATAATTTACATATTTTGGAAATAATGAGACATAAATTTAGCAAAATATTACGAACATTTTCTGCAAGTTGGTGTTAAAATATTTTCCGTTTTCGAAGAATGGCAAGAGTACATACTGATTTTCTGTACTTCTGTTCTTTCCAGCAGGACACAGACTGCCACTTCCGTTTTTGAAGAACAACACACACTTCATTGCTCTGAATGTACAATGGTTCTCTACTTCAGCAGATACTCAAGTTAAGATGCTACAAGTCTAAGGGTTGTAAGAGAATGCCATTAAGGAGTTTCCATTAAGTGATTACTAGTGGCAATGATTTTGAATTGTTTTGTAAACATATTATAAGTTTTGAAAGATGGAACACTTATTGTTAGAGTTAAGAAAGGTTAATAATAAAACAATAAAACACTAACTTCATAAACACAGAAAATAAAAACTATGGTGGGGGTCTGTCACTGACACTCATTGATACGTGACTGTCAATGTAAATTAAATAATTTGTGCCAATGATTATATATATTATATACACACACATACATATATATGCATACATATACATACATACATATACACACATACACACATACATATACATACATACATATACATACATACATACATACATACATACATACATACATACATACACACACCATTTTGTACAAATCATAAATACTAACAAAGAATAAATGTGGAGTCACTGATAAAAATGTACTAAGTCTATAAGAGATTAGCACAAGGTGTTAACTCAAACTGTTAACTTCATTTCAGTGAAGCCATTCTGTTTGGTTGTGCTTGCTTGTGGAATGGCCCTAGTAAAGTAAATATTAACCTTTTGAATTAACAACTACTTCCACTAAGCTTTTATGAAGTTAATACATATTGATCAATGGCTCCATATTTTATACTTTGGAGGTGACTATATGGTTTGAACCTATGCATTCTTGAAAGTATTGCTGATACTTTAAATCATCAGTTTCTCAATCAAATATATCAAGTCAATATATTGAATCATCAGTTTCTCTACACCAAATTATATTGAGAATAAATAGAGAAAAGCAGAAAAACTATGTAGTTTATGTTATTTTCAAGATGAAGAAACAACAAAAAAAAGTTTCATAAAATTCAGAGGGTATGTATTCTGCTGAAAATGTGACAGTTATCAAAGACAAAAAAATTGTTTTTTGAATAACTATTTGCAATAAATTATTATTTGTGTAAAATAAAAATAACTTTGCATTAGTTTACAGCAAAAGTAGTAAGTAAACGTACTATAAAGATAATGAACGGCAAAAGGACAAAAAGCGATTAAGTACATGAAGCCAATAGGGTGATGAGAGAAGGATGAAAAAATAGAAGGGAAAGCAAATGATGGGGAGAAAAGGGGGAGGGCAGCAGGAAATGGAAAGAATAAATAATAGAAAGTCATATTAGGAAAGATGAAAGAAAGAAATTCAAAAAATTTCCCTTGTTCTTTACATAAAGTTACAGCTTTGAACTTCTCTACAACTACTTTTTCTATACTGATTAAATATCATAACACAAATCTGTATCACAAGACTCCATGTAATTACGTCAGATAGATACAGAGCATGAGAATTGACAAGACTGACACTACAACAACAAATTTCTCTAATGAATTGTAATATTGTCAAATAATGATTCGAAATAAAAAGAGTTGGAAACAGAGAAGTCTCTGCCTTGTAACAATGAAGGTAGAAAGATTTAATTCAAGTCGCTGACACCAAGTGCTAATTTCAATTCAAGCAGTCATCATCTGAAATTCATTGAGAACACACAAAAACATTTAGTACCTTTAAAAAATTAACTTTTTATAGAAGAAATTAACAATTGCAAATTCTTGAAAACGTGTAACAAGATTGAGGCAAAAACAATGAAAGTGTGAATTAAGAGCCTTGAAATAAAATTTAAAAGAATATGAGCAAATTTAAAAAGATTTGGAGAGCTAAGCCCTTAAATCAAGTAAAAAAATCCTCTTAAGTATCAGATATTATGGACTTGATTCCTTATTGCTAGCAGTTTCTTTTGAACTTATGAACTCAATCCTATATAATAATTTTTAATATAATAATTATCCACTATAATATTTTTTCAATTTTGTATTATCAGTGGCTGAATCGTACGATTAGTCTTACAGGATAATGTGATAAAGAATAATTATACTAGCTGTATAATGTTCCTAACAATGTAGATTTCTACAGTTGCAAATTACACAGGTACTTTAATAAATAAATTTTGTGGTAACTTACAGTCTCAGCACATAAGATACTTTGTAATTTTGATAAACTTTGTAGCATTTTATGCATAATAATAAAAGACATAAAAATATCTAATTCAAGATATTTCAAGAAATGAATGACATCAATAACTAGTAAGATAGTAGATGTAAAGTCAAATATTAGCTGAAAAAATACAAACATGGCAGGCCAATGTGGCAAATACATCAGCTAATTGGTGATTTTTTTTACACTTTGTATCTATCTGAAAAAATACAAAGCTGTTTTGCATATCCATCAATTTATTTCAAAACACATATACAAATAACTCTAAAACAAGAACAACAAAATACTTAAAAACCAAATGAAAAATCTAAAAGAATTTTACAACAAATGAATGGAAATTAGATAATTTTATATCTTTCTACCAAGACCTGTGTATTTTTTTCCTTCTTCCCGTTCTGGCAGTAGAATCTGTTTTGTCTTGCAGTGAGAAATACAGCAGATTTGATGATAGAACTTGATCATGTCCTACAGAAAAGTTACCTTTAGAAATTTTCTTGAAAGTCTTTTGAGCACCACACACAATTCATTTTAAATTGATTCAACAACAATTAGCTTAGTGACAAATAAGGCCAAAAGATGTAATAAAAACTAGGGAAACTTTATAATAACAATTTTTATGTCCCCTTGTTCTAACATTTGCCATATAATATAACTTCAAAGGAGCAGCAATTTTCTTTAAAAAATGTAAAGATCACTGACAAATTACTAATCAAAATAAGGCTGGCAGAAAATATTTCAATACAAGAATATTCCCAGAAAGCCTTCTGCTAAGACATTTACACTAAAACTACGGAAAGAAATCTTTGGAAGCTACATCGTATACTCTATTTGGGGAACCAAAGAGACACAGGAAATACAAGGTAAGCGACACATTAATGCACACAGGTTTTTTGCACTCTGATTATGCATTTCACATGTATATTCTCAATTTAAAAGAATATCACAATCAAGAATCTCATGATACCTCTATCAGTACTACACAAAATTCTCTTTACAAAATTGAATTGTACTTTTCCCAGCAGTTGTTTTATATAAAAGTTGATTATGGCCACATTATTGTTTGATTTTTTCTTCTCCCCTCCTTTTTTTTCCTTTTCTTAAAGAACCAAGGGAAATAACACATTCTGTATCCTAGGAACTCTGTTAAGCACTATTTCATAATATTCTACTGACGTTCATTACTGTTGACTATTTGATCTATTTGATATGATGAACTTGTTGGGAAAGTAATAAATTTATTCTAATAAAGTTAAATTAGCTTCGCCTTCCCTAAGAGATGAAAATGCAAACAAAAGAAATATTATGAACTGGAAGGGGGATTGCAAGATAGTAAAGGCACCTGCACTATTTACATTTGAACATTTAATAAAAAACTAACAATTTAAAAATAAAAATTAATTTATGTGCATATCAAGACATTTGTGCGAATTCATGTTAATATTTCTTTTGACAACTTACTGTTGCAATTTTCTTCTTACATCCTTCCTAGTCTGCTTTTCTTAATACTCTCATTAGCATGCACCCATCACAATACGATCTAATCACCTTTTAGTAACAAATTTATTTACAAATTATACCTGGCAGTGGAAAGTTATACGTAAGTTCCACTTCTGTATAGAATTTCTTTTGTCGGGAACTACAAATGGAAATTTGTGCATATATTTCTGACTTGTAATATGGCCAATGATGAAGACAAAATGAAATATAACATCCAAATATACAATCAAAGAGGAGTTCAAAATATCAAAATTAATTTTTGATGTTAATTTCTAATTTCTTTTTAACCTTTCTTTTTAAAGGGTTCATACGTGTGAATACTACCACTTTTTTGTATCTTTCTTTCATTTGTTAAAGATTACTAAAGAAATCATAAACTCATTTAAACAACAAAATGGGCATTCCAAATTGTTGAATTAAGTACCATTTTCAAATTATTGTTTTATAGAAGCCATTGCCTCTTTTTATATTAATAAAGAGTACATTTGGATAAGAATTAAATATCTGAGAGAAATTCAAAAGAAAAGTCGAAATTAAAAATGACAGCAACATTAAACACAATCTCTGGCATTAACATATTTATAACATAAATTGTGTACTGCCAAGTAGTCTTCCATGAATTCTTAACTGTGATAATAATTACATTTAGAGCAAATTTTATTTATGCTAACAAAAATATTTGTAGAGGAGGAGGAATTATCTTTATTAAGAACAAATTATCATACTCCACAAAGGTAAGACTTAAAAATATTCAAAGAGAATGAAATGAAAGATAAGGTCATAACAGAAAAAATAAACACATTGTCTAATAACTCATATAAAAGAGTTCAACCCTTTATTTTCCTTTCCCTACTCTAATTTCTTTATGAGCTATTGGAGTACCCTCTTAACAATAATTAATCTTAAATGCAGTGCGATATCATTTGCAATACTTAATGAAAAATACTTAATCAAAAATAAGTATCATATTGCCATTTGCAAATTATATCTTTAAAGGATTGCCGTAATGACTTTAAACATTTACTGAAGTATGAAACTACATTAAATTAAAGGAGAAGTTGATTGGAGATATAGGAACAATACTTTTACTGAATCCTCCAAGCAATTTTTCCCAGAATTCATAAAAAAAAATAAGATCCTGAGCTCTGCTAGTTAAAATTGAGATGTTTGTCTCCTTCTAAAAATGTTCTCTTAAACCATGTTTTCAGAACCATTAACTTGGTATCCATTAATGAATGAGTAATACATTGCTTTTAGATCACTGAAGTCTAAATTTTCTGAAATTAATACTAACAAATACACATATATTCAGCATAATTCTTAACCATATAGTTATTGCACTTTCAATTCTTCAACAAGTGAAAACTTACAATTATGTAGAAATATTCTTTCCTGCAAATCTTAAATTAATTGTTTAAATTACTTTCTATGTCATCCACAAAGAAATGATTAAATAAAACAGCATATTTCTGAAATAAGTATATATGAGCATTTGTAATCTGAGCTTAGATTAATAATTTCCTTCATTCCAATTCACCAATGAAAGCGTAAACAAGCGGTGCTGTTTTCAAAATACATTGTGAGAGTAAGGTATAGAAACGTAATAAAATGTTCCTCAGAAATTAGTAGTACACATTCAATGGTGAATAATGGATAGTAACATAATAGAAAAATACTTAATATTAATTGTTATAGCTCATATAATGTCCAAATATTTGTTCAAATATTTGTTTTTTATACCAAGTGTTACTAGCAACACAAAATATTATTAACCTTTCTGCTTTTTGAAAATGAGACTCATACTCGGGCCAAAGAATATGCATATATTACACATATATAATGAATTATTTCCTAGGCTGCAGCTAAGTACATGTATGAGAGTTATCCCTTTGATCTATTCTCTTGGCACATTCATTATAGTTAAAAAATAAAAGACACAATTGAGAATTTTATGACTAAGTACTGATGCTCTCCTTCGGTTGGGAATTCCAAAGTAGTGCATCATTTCTGGTGGTACAAAAATAGAGTTCTTTTGTCATTCTGAACACATTACAATGCCTCACAAACAAGGTGCTTTAGAATAATCAGGCATAAAACTATTCAACATCGTCCGTTAGAAAAATCTTCAACCAACAACCAGGAATCATATTTGTGAATGTTTTTACTAATGGAAGATCATTTGGAAAAATGTGAGAATCTAAAGCATTGATTTGGTCCTAATAAGTTACCACATGCCAACAAAGAAGAAGAACTGTTCCAGTGTGGCCTGACCATATGGAAAGAAAAAAAAAAAAAAAAAATGAAAAGAAAATTTTTTTTGATGCAATGCCCACTAACTGGTCTGAAGAGCATAAAAAATATTCAATTATAAGGTTGATGAGCTACAGTGAGGGTGTTAATCTATAAAAGCTACAATATACATAAAACATAAAAAAGAAACAGTCTTCAATATAATGTTTAAACTTTATATTTGGCCATCTTACAACTATGAAATATCTTGTTTAGTTGCTGCAGATAGAATCTCACTAAATGATTGCTCGAGACAGTGTTTCAGCTCAGCATAACTCACAACCAGAATGCTCTGCCCATCACGTGACATCAAGCATATCTGAAAAAAGATCAGAGTCAAAAGACACAAGTTTAAACAATATATTTCTACAATATTTTCCTGATCTAAAGTTAAAAAAAGAAAAACCACACACACACCAAAACAAGCAATTGTTAAATAAAAAGTGATCAGGCTTCATTGATAAAACTAGTAGTGCTAAAACAGCATGTACTTTCTTGCCTCTAATAATGTTTATATAATATTATTTTTATACTCCCATTGTATAATTCTGTCATTTGATGGCTGCAAGTCGTAGCATAATAGTACTCATTATGATAAAAGTTCTTGACCAATCACAGAGAAGTTTACAAACCAAGTATTTACACTTAATTAATCATTGAGAATCTTTCTAGTAAATGTTTTGTTCGATTGTGAACATTAAAATTGCATTTAATATTATATTATGCTTGTCAGTATTAATTTCTTATATTATTAGTCATATTTACGTAGATTATTATTTAAAATAAATTGGACGGTAATTTCACTTTGAAACTATTTGACTAGCGCAGTGATAGTTATTGGAGGGAACATTTGGCTGACGTTAAGATCTGAACGCAAGTGATTTTGTATTGTATGTGGCTGCCTTGTGGTTACCTTTAAAAGCCAGCCAATTCTTTAGTTTAAAAAAAGTCTAGTGAATCAGAAGTGGAGTTGGCACCTCCAGAAATAAGAGAAAAAGTGAAAATGGTAACTCAGAATTATTACTGCAACTTTTGTTCTCTCTCGCAAGTTGATTGGAACACCAAAGTCATCTGAGGCAAGGGTAACGAGCTGTCCGCTAAGTGGCCTTGGCTGAATCCTGTATGTCAACTACTACGAAACAATTGAATGTAAAAGTTAGCATAAGTTGTAGAAAAAGTACTGTATGAAACTCAATGTAATGGGTATTAATACACTTGTGTGAAGTTTACGATACTCGCTTGTATTGTAATATCACACTCCTGCATTAATACCCATGATCACATCATTGTTTCATAATGTACTGTTATACCACAATTTCTCTCTGAATTAACACATCTCAGTCAACATTTTTTGTAAAACTCATTACAAAATCATAGAACATTTGGTGTGAAAACGAAATGTTTTCAAGCAAATATGAACACAAATATGACAATGAGAAATGCTTTTCATACAGCTAAATCATGTCACAACAATGAGACGTAATTCATAGAAATTCAGCTGCCGAGTCGCGATAGAGAATGCCATTGTTGCGTTCCAAACTGATATTCCCTTAAGGCTAGCAATATTTATTTCCTATATTTCCAATAACTTTTACAGAATTTCTAAAAGATTAATTTGTAAATGTATAACAAAAGTTCAAATGTAAGAAACAAACAAAGAAGTATGAAATAATACATAAATTCTACCTTATGTAGCATCAAACTGTTGGAATTACTTCTTGTATAATGTTCACAAGATAGGACATTTTGAGCGGGCATCTAAGTTTGATGCCAAATTACTCAGAAATACTCATATTTTCGAAAAATTCAACATGACCTTAGTTGAAGTTTTGTTTTTGATGAACACATTTCACTAAGAAAAAAAAAATTGCATCTTCACAATTGTAGTTGTAGAAAAACGCCAAAAAATTTTAAAGCTATTAAATTTTCAAAAAAAATCAGGCACTTCAATGAACATGACACCTGCACCACTCTCCTGAGCGGCCTTTAGGCTATCTAAGATCTGAATTTAATCCCAAAATGTTGTGCCGTTTTTAATGGTTCAAAAGAAAACAAAAATTGCATGTTTCACACAAAATAACTTTTTGAAAAATTAAACATGACATTACTTTTAGTTCTATTTTTCAGGAACACATTTCACTAAGAAATGAACATGAGACCTGCATTATTCTTTTAAACTCTTATTTCTCGACAAAACTTCTCTTAAACATTATTCTTGATACTACCCAACAGCAAAATTTAATAAAACACGATGGAGCCATTTTTTCGAAAATTTTGAAAATGTCCCAGGGGCTTCAGGTAAAGTTCCCCCAAAATTAAAATATCGATTTCAAATTCAAGAGGCCACAGCATCAGCCAGATCAATTGGGGAATATTAATTTTGGAGAAAATTGGCTGAACAGTTTAGCTACTAGCTTTCACAGACAGAAACGGACAGACGTTTTCCAGTCAATCGATTTTTAGGTATCAAAGACCCACAAAACATGTATTCTGGATTTTTTTTCTAAATTTAGCAACTGGATTTATCCTCTTTTTCGTTACTAGGGCTCGGCAATAAGAGTTTTTCTGCTGAAAAATCTCCACTTTTCCCTGCAGCATTACACAACTTCATATTTCTTAAGAAATATGTACTTACGGCGAGAAAGAAAAGTGAATGAAGAACAGACTTGAGAAAACTAATTCTTCTACAGAAAAGTTAAATGTTTCTGAAGAGCAGTTAGAACCAACAAAAATTTTTGACAAATACTTTCCGCGCAAGGCCTGTACATGAAAAGCATAATTCTTTAATTGCATTTTATTCTAAAATATATTTTATTTATTTGTGGTATTCAGAACTAAAGTGGACTACCTCCATATCAATCCATTCTTATAATGGAAGCCGTTATCCTCTTTCATGACAATGACAACTTATGGGTTTGTAATTTCTGGATTACAGGGTTATTGTAATATATCTGCTTTTGAGTTAATGTAGTAGTGTTGGGTTATTTTTTTCTTTGGCGCGTCTGAGTGTACGAGATGGGCCATTATCGCACTAAAGATTTTGGTAAAATAACAATAAGTATTTTCTATTTTTGAGTTATGCAGGGTTATTCTAAATTAGTTACCTGATAATAAAGTTAAATTATTCTTAGTTACCTTTTGTAGTTTATTTCCATTTTCCAATGCATACATTGAGAAAGTTTTATTTGCAATGTTTACAAATGTTCAATGTGACTACCTGTTGTCACTGCAGATATCCCTATGACAGTTCATCCTAGATACGCATGATTATGTCCGCATCTACCCGTGCAGACTTACAGGACGTGGAAGGTTTTACACGTTACCTTTAATGTAACCCCATAGACAAATAATGTAACCCCATAGACAAAAATCAATCGAAGTTAAATCAAGAGATGGTGGTAATGAGGTGGTGTTCCATCTTGTTGGAAAATAAAATTCTCTCCTGTATCTTCTTGCAGTTGTGGCATCAGATAGTTTTGCAACATATCTATATATGTGATGCTGGTCACAGTCTTCTCATAAAAAAGAAAGGTCTACACACTTTCACAGGTCTTAGCACTCAAAACACATTCGGTTTTGGTGAGTCACTGGTATGCTTGAGGCATTCCATCGATTTCTCTGTGCCCTATATCCTCACATTGTGACGATTAATTGTACCACTTAGGTGAAAGGTTGCCTTGTCACTGAACATAAGCTGGGGCGGAAAGCCTGGCCACGGAACATAAATTGGCGAGGAATATATTTTTATACAGTGGGATATTGTGATATTTTTTTCCTGCGATCTTTCCATTTCACCTTCGCAGCTTGAACTATTTTCACTTTCTTTTTCTTTCGGGAGGGGGGGCATCCTTATCAAAAATTTCTGAATCCTTTTTTTCTTGATGAACGTAAACTTGTAACTAAAGGACCAGAAGACACCAAGATACCAAAAGCGAATGAGTGAGGTCTTCATTTGTAGCTTTTCTCGAATATACTTTTCTTTGAAGTACCTTTGCATATTTCTAGAAGGGCTCCCAGAGCTTCTGACAGTTGTCCAATAGCTTCTTTGATAACACTGGTCTACATTTTGAAATTTTTTTTTTGTTCATGTCGTTTTGAGTGCTTTTCCTACGTAATTTTGGCATGCTGGTTCTAAACATGTTTACAATATTATCACGTCCAGTTGCAAAACCACACAAACAAACAAACAAAAAACAACAAAAACTAAATTTTCATATTTACACATGACCGATATGTATATTTAAACAAGTTCATAGTCATGCTTAAAAATGGAGTATATTAGAATTACGTATTCGTGTAAATGTGAAGATGGTGAACGTACATTTCACATGAACCTCCAACAATTGATATTGTTTTAAGGCAGAAATTTTCTTCTTTTTGCACATCTTCCATGAGCATGAGACATACATTTCCTTTTCTGGGACCGACAGTGAACCAGTGTGAACAGTTCAACCACCATGGTATCTTCTTTCAATGCCTTTCAAATCTTGGTGAACGTTCACGAACGTTCGCTGTAAAATCCAAAACAACCTGGAAAATACTCAATGTGAGCATGTAGGAAGTGTATCTTTAAACTCTTACAGCCTAGTTGCAACATAAGAGTCCACAATGCTTTTGTAATCTTGACTCCTGTTTCCTGTTTTTACATCTTTTTTTTATTGGTTATTTAAGGTTGCATCAACACCTAGGTCATTAGCGACCACTATTTGAGCTAACGTTATGGTAACTATGAAGATGAAATGAAATGATGATAAGGGGACAAACACAAATACAACCATGCCCAAGGCGGGACTCACACCCGCAACCCTTCGGTTCGAGATCACTACTGCCTTAGCGACCTCAGGCACTGGGCCAGCTTACAACATCTTTGTCACTATGCCAGGCTCGCTTTTCTGTTTTGCTCATCGTATTCTCAAAATTCTGGTCTCACATTTATTTCCTGACCCATGGTCCAGTAAAAGCACCATTCCGCTTATCTAGTCATTCTGTGATAAACAATACATATGTACTTAAAACACTCGCTATCTTTGCTTAGGGCACGTACACACTGGTGTGTATCGTAAAACGCATAAAATAGTGTAATGGCATAACATTTGATACTTCCGATGCCATACAATGGTATACAAATAGGAGTTTTATGAAAAGCACATTCTTAATTTTCACGAAAACCTGACATGATAGAAAAAAAGCGGATTGCACTGTTAAACTAAGCGCAAAAAACTCTGTTTGAACATGCAATAATTCAAAAACATCATTTTTGCTGCAGAGCAGTGTAATATATGATGCATGTAATAATACCTTGAGAACTGTTACTGGTAAGTAGTAGTACCAATGGTATCCTTGTAAAAGCAGATGAGCATTTTCTAATGCATACATGGATTCTCGTCCACGCCCTCGCCCCAAGACAGTCCTGAAGGATTACAGCACATCATCTAAGCGCTTCTTGATTAATACCATTAATTCTTGAGGAAATATCAGGTTTCCTGAAAAACTCCTACCTGTATTTCCAATGTTTGCTGTGCCGCTACCACCGGATTTCACATAGTCAAAAGTAGAAGAGCCGAAAAAAGATATTCTTTTGAATATCCTTTTTCTTCTCTTCTGCTTTGGTCTTGTCTGTATCACCACAAATTTGCCAATTTTGATACAGGAATGATATGAAAGGTGAAGAAAATATTTTAAAAAATGTATTCACACATGTAGAGAAAAGAGACCACATTGCAGATTTTCTTGGAATATAGACTTTTTAGAGTGTCAGCAAAATCATTCATTTCCTTTGGAGTTGCTTTGCAGATCCATTGGAGTTGCTTTGGAGTTGCTTTGCATCTGCATTGAAGTTGTTCACAGAGGGCTACGTACTATCTTTCCAACCACAAAAATCAGAAGCATCTTGTGGAAAGAATTACACTGCTGTCAATCGAAACCAGAATATGCTTAAGTTGCTGAATTTGATTTTGTATAAATTCATTTTTAATTAGCTGAGCCGTTTCTTTTCTGAACAGAAGCTTAATTGCTCTGCAATAACGAATTGATGAAGGTTGAGTATTTTGCCACAAAACAGCTTTTGTTTTTGATGAAGTGACAAAACTGAATTGGTACAAACAGGTAATAAACATGACTGTATCACTGAAATCGTCTCCTGCTTTGAACTTTCTTTGTACTCGCTGTGACCAGAGCTGCCATTAAAATCCCACTTGCTTGAAACTAATCGTGTCAAAACTGTTGATTTTGTGACGTGAATACTTTCTCCAGAGGCACTCTGGTTTAAGGCTTACGAGCGTTGGCACACATTTCCACGGTTGTCGAGTGCACAATCGTGCAAACTTGACAACCATGGAGACATAACAACGCGAGTACTACCATTTAAGTCAACATTTTCTTTCATTTATGCTTATGTTCATTATGTTGAGGAGAACTATTAACTTAGACATTAGAAATATTGATTTAACTTCGCAAATTCCACTATTTCTACTGTTACAGTCGATAAATAATTATTATGATACATCCTTTTTCCACTGCAGCAGTTATATAAACTATAGTATACCCATGGATTCACTAGTGAATCTGGAGGAGAATTCTAGCGGCCGGCTGCTCTGATCGGTAGTTTTCCGTGGTTTCTCCGATCAACCCCAGGCAAATGCCGGAGCAGTACCCTACCAAACGGGCCACAGACCGCGCGCGATCTGTCCTTCCTCTTCCTTGTCCTATCCTCTCCCCTTACACACACACTTGCACTAACATGCACTACACTACCACATATTTCGGGAGACCGGTCGGGAGCTTAGAGCTTGTCCCGGCTGGGGCGGTGCCCCGCTGGTGGGAGAGTCCTGGTTAGGGGGTAACCGCACTAGCCGACAGTAGGTCGGCGCCGGATCTCGCCATCCAGCGGGGGAAGATCACCGCCATCTCCCGAGAAAAAACATGCACTACACTAACGGGACTAATGACCATAGCAGTTGACGCACCCGGAAACATGAATCAATCAATCAATCACTAGTGAAGTCTGTGAAATATATAAACATTTATTCTTTCTATAGTAAACTTGTGGTTAGGCCATTTACATCCTTATTCCAGGCAGCCCTTCATTTATTCTAATCAGTTAGGAAATATATTTACATGTTCTCTACAGTATTTAAAAAAAAATAATGAATCATTAATCTAAAGAGTGAACAGTTCACTCAAATTGTGAACATCTGGCAACCCTATGGTAATTTTACACTCGTAGAAAATACAGTTTTCGGTTTTCAATTTTAATATTCTCTTTTTTGCAAGTCAGGATGAGGCGTCGGGAATGTGTGCCCAGCACTCACCGAGGTCCCACCACCAGATGTTTCTTTTTTTTTGCATCTGAAGAAATGCGAGATAAGCTAGTTTGGAGGCTGCTGACAATAAGCTTAGAATGAGTCATGCATATCCATTGAGTCTATACAAGAAAACGGAAGTTCATCACCGGTATACAACTACTGGGAATACTAAAACTGAAAAGGATTTAAATATTTACTTTTAATCAAGAAAAGGAGGAGATAAGAATATATTTCCTTAAAAATGCATTTAAAAAGATAGTAAATGTGTATGAAGAGGTATTTACATCGAAAATAGGCAAAACACACAAGACAAACTTCGTCAATTATTTTCATAATTCATGCACACGTACTAAAATGGTGTAAATTCTATTATGCCTTTAAATATCTTAGGATAAAGTGGGCACATTTATAGATACATTTGTTCCTTTTATTTATATATATTCCCCGAGCGTGCGCTTGCTGGTGGAGCCCTGCGTGACCTTCTGTAGCGGTCTGTTACATTCAAAATATCCGTTAAGAACTGGTCACAAAAGGATCAAAATTTCTCAAAAAAATCCTTATTTAACATATGACATTATGTATATCATTGGATTCGTCTTTTTACGCTCTTTATGATAGACTGAAAAAATATGTATAGTTCCATTTGAAAAAACAAAGTTACCTCAAATATCTCGTAAAACACAAGTGATAAAATAGAAATAAATACACGTATCAGTTATTTTCTCATGCACTTCCGTGAAAACTGCATTTCAATATCTTCAACCGTTCAAAAGTTACAGGAGGTGCTAAAGTTATGTGACTCACCCTGTGAGTGTGTGTGCACGCGCGCACGCACACACACAGATATATATATAAATATATAAACACACACACACACATAATGTATACATAGAGAATAATGAATCCAGTCACAGCAGTGCAGCTCAAATGTGCATTGAAATCATAGATGGCACGCGGTGCAATTTTAGCCGACTGGAGTGAAATAGTTAAACTGTGTAAAGCAAAGTTCGTAAAGTAGAGATTTTTAAGCTTTAATCTTATTTAAATTAAAAGTATTTTGATCAAAAATTAACAGAACTATGGCAATTTGAAAAGTGACTACTTCTATGGTTTTAACATAAAATTGACCATATTCGGGAGGTGCGTACTGGAACAGCCAAGTCAGCACACCACAACGAAACATGTCAAATGATTTATTGCTAATTAATTGCCAATTAACAGCCACAACTTGGAATTGATCACCACATATTTTCGGAACAAAAACGGGTGAGCTGGCATGATGGGATGTCGAAAATAGAGGAAATATTCGAAAATAGAGAGAACCAACGAGCACAATCAAATAAAACCAAGAACATAATGTATGACATACTTGATACTAATTTTATTACTCTAAACAGAAATTTATTACTCTTGCCATTTATGAAATAATTTAAAAAAATTAATTTAAATGCAACGACACACGACATTCAAGTAGGAAATTTAAGAGTACCAATGGCCACAAACAATTAAAACCTATCAAATAATTAAATACACATTCAAAACTAATTTATTACACCAAAGATAAGTTTATAAACATTGCCATGTATTAAATAAATATTGTTAAAATTGAATCATAGCTGTCCAAACAAGGAGGTATTTAAATTCAATAATAGAATCAAAGAGCGTAATCATATACAACCAAGGACATAATTTAACAGACATTTCATACTAATTTATAATTCTGAACAGAAATGTATTATTCTTGCCATTTATGAAATAAATAATTTTAAAAACTCGCAACCACACACAACATTTGAGTAGAAAATTAGAGAGTACGAACGGGCACAAACAACTAAAAGCTATTCAATAATTAAATACATTTTCAATACCAACTTCTAACCATAGAGATGGATTTATTACCGTTGCCATGTATTAAATAAATATTGTTAAAAAGTGAATCATAGTTGTCCAAACAAACCAGATATTCAAATTCGATAATAGTGAGAACCAACAAGCACAATCAAATAAATACAAAGACATAATTGTGCCCGTTCGTAGCATTCTTTTTAGCAGCACAAAATATGGATTTGTGAAAGGCTAAGAATAAGATAATATTTACCTTATCGGAGACTCCTGCATCTAATTTATTAAGGCATTGCACCACATGAGACATATCTACCCAAGGTGAACCATCCTCTGTAACCTGATGAAACACATAATCACGAAATAATTTCAACATGTAGCGATCTCCAGTTTCTGACCATGCCTGATCCATGTTCAATCTGAAACAAAAAAGGCCATTTGTGGGACTGAGAAGCAAGAGACTTAAAAAGATTTAATTAAGTGCATATTCACTTTTTTCTCAGAGAGACAGAGAGGGGGGAGGGAGAGAGAAACATGCAAATCAAACAGGTGATCGGTGTTAACGTAACATCCTGCTTATTATGGGGTCTTTTAAGTGAACTACATGGTGAAATTTTGAAATTTCTACACTACATACGTCAGGTTACTGAATTAATTCATTTTAAACTACAAAAAGGTCATGATGATGATGATGATGATGATAAAAAATTAGAATATATGTTGCACCATTGTAAATTCGTATTATCTTGGCTTTCCTGTATGGAGCACAACCACGATATTGGTGTACTTGAAAAAAGTAAATACAACTCCCCATATATTTTTCATGTGGTTTTTAAAGTTTTTATTTATCAGCTTAATAATAATAATAATAATAATAATAATAATAATAATAATAGAGGGGCCCAGAAACAAAAGGATACAAGTGCTAATAAAAAAGTTTTGAGAAAACAGTTATCAAAGTTCAGATAATAATATGAATTCTAGTATTAATGTTATGTAATAGGACGGTCGCGTTCGTCGGAATTTAACTCTAATATTTCCCATAGCAATGAAACTCGCCGAAGTGCAGGAAAGTGGCATAAAACTGCTCTCCATGCCCTTAGTTTCTATCAGACATGCAGCGAAGGAGGGATCCTTCTGTTGAGGACGGCGGTGAGCGGGCAAGTGTGCATGACTCATCGGGGGAAACGCGCGCGACCCCGCCGACGCCCCGCATCCAAATCTCGCATTCCGGGGCCACGAAGGCGTACATCGACGTGGCATCATGAGATGACACTGCAATTGGCCGCCCACGCGTCACGCATGTTTTAGAGGACACACGTCGACCCAAAATCACATGTTTTTAAAACTGGTTCAAAAACGTCTAACCTCTTAGTTAGAGGCTCTAATCTTCATGTTCGCGAGAGAGAGAATTCAATTTTGGAGCGTCCTTGAGTACATAATAGCCCGGATAGCCGAGGTCACGAAGGCCGAAGAGCCGTAGCTGCCTCGTGCCTGACGGGTCGCGGGTTCAACTTCCACCCGGGGCATGGAGGTTTGTGTATATTTCATAACTCATTACCCACTGCTAAAAATCCTGGGGTGTAAAAATGGATTCAGTAGAAATGCTGACCCCTCCCTCTCAAATAAGTCACCCTCGGGAAAATATGACTGAGCCTCGTTGGGTACAATGGCGTGTGATCCAAAGATGAACAATTCGCGACAAAATAATAATAATAATAATAATAATAATAATAATAATAATAACAACCACGAACAAATAGAAACCATTGATCATATTGTCCCACCTTGACCAATTCTAGCAAAGACATGGAAAGACACGATGGGGTATGTAGTTCGTTCCACTGGCAGATCTGTAAAGCCCTCGAACTTCCAAACACATGCTCCAAGTGATACGAATACTCACCAAAACCGGTGACGTCTACGGCCAACAAATTCAAAGCGATCGCATGATAGCGGCAAACAAACCGGATATTGTTATCCAGGATTTGGAGAAAACATGTCTACTTATAGATGTGGCTGTGCCGTGCGGTCAAAACGTCATAACTAGGGAACGGATTTACATGTAATTACATGTTTTTACAGGAACTAGATACCTGCATTCAATAATACTTTTTAGAGTTTACAAAACATTCTGAATGGATTGGAACTATTTTTATTTTACATATTTTTACATATTTTGGTATAATTACATATTTTACTTACTACTACATATTTCATTATATTTTAATATATTTATACGTCGAATCGGAACATTTCAGATGTGCGTTTGCATTATATTTTACGGAATCATTTTGCTTAAAAATCAAATGTAATGCTGCTTCTGTGACCACCATATCTGCGCCATAATTGTCAACCCCCCCACTTACTTTGTACTTGGAGTCAAGAATAAGCGGATTTCTATGAACAAAAGTAATTTCAACTACGATTTTGCCCATGTTTCAACTAACACATTCGTTTCTCGATCGAAAACTAACAAATATGTTTTACAGGAAATTGTCTTACGCGTTGCTCGATTGAGGGGGGGGGGTTATTCCCTTTAACCCCCTCCCCCGCGATCCATCACTGGATACACGGTACTACTATTCATTGGAACACTGGCTTCTCGTAAACATTGTAATATATACTATGAACGTATTTTGTATTTCGCATAAAATTCTTGTGTGTGGTGAAATCTAGTGTAGAATTACTTCTGTAGAGGTAGAACCTACTTTCAGCCACTCCGAATGCTTGTTAACAACTGATTGGCGACATTCTGTGCTCGAAAAATCCTTGTAGAGAACACATTTTGAATACAATAATGAATTTTTATTTTACATATTTTCTATTTTTTCTTACATGTTTTGGAAAAAATAAGTACATATGTATGTACATATTTTGCATTTTTTATTACAATAAAGCCCGTTCCCTAGTCATAACTAAGGAGGCAGAGAAACGTCTTAAATACAAGTTTGGAAATCGATATCGGCCGAATGTGGGGCGTAATAGTACAGGTCGTCCCGATACTTATCGGAGCTCTAGAATTTGTTCGGCAAAATTTGTATAAAACTTGGCTAAACTCCCAGGTCATTCAAAAGACTGGGAAGTGCAAGATATTGCTTTATTTGGAACTATCCGCGTGCAACATACGAGGAAAGGCGTGGGAAATACCAGGGCGTCGGAGTCCTCTCGCAGGAGTGTGTCTGCTTCATGAAGATACTACAAACAGCGTTCTAAATCCTTCGAACATATGAGCTAAACATTGATCTTCAGTTATTTCATTTTACAAAACATGATTATTAGTATGTATCATTCACAAACAAAAGATTGAAAACGAAACTAAAGGTGCTAAAACAGCACATATTTTCTCGCCCTTAGTAATACTTACGTAATACAATTTATACCACAATTTCTCTCCGAATTAACACATCTCGGACATATTTTGTAAAACTCAAATTTTCGAAAAACTGTACTTGACCTTATTTCAAAACATATCTTTAAGGGGCACATTTCATTAAGGGGGAAAATCTCTATCTTTAATATTTTAGTTGTAGGAAGCCGCCGAAAACTTTTTGAACTTCCACAATTTTGGAAAAATCAGGGTTTTCACATAACATGACACCTGCACCATTCTTTGAAACGTTCTTCACACTAACCAAGAAAATGTAACCCAAAACGGAGCCATTTTTTGAAATTTTTTAATTCGATTTGTAGAATTGTCATTCGATTTTTCGGTATCAAGGACCCCAAAAAACATGGATTCTGGCTATACCACGTGTTAGATAATTTTTTCTAAATTTAAAAACTAGATTTATCCACTTTTCCGTTACTAGGGCTATGTAATAAAGATAAGTGATAGAGAAGTATGTGAAAAGTATGTAGTATGTAATGTGATGTGAATGTGATAATGTAATAAGTAGGGCCCGGATAATTATGTATAAACTACTATTCCTAACGTAACTCTTGTCAAGTCGAATGAACAATATATATACATTTCATATCAGTTAAGTGCCAGAAAACGTTGACTTTTTAGTACATACTTTAAATATTTTGACCGAAAGTACGTGTATTTACATATTTTACCCCAAAGAACATATTTTTACATATTACTGATTTTTTCCATTTTCCTGGAATTTTTTTTAAAATTTAATTCCTCATATTTCATTTATGTTTTTAATAAGGAATCACCAAACGAATTAGCATTGTCAAACATTTTTATCGGCAGCGTCCTCTCTAAATGGCGCTATTGCATCGCGTTGAAATGAGTCTGTCCATAAATACCGACGGTATTGCAAATAAAAGGGCAAGGCGACGATGCAATCCGTAGCTTCAGGTACGTAAATTTTCAATGCGAGTAAGGCAGAGAACAGAAAAGAAGTTTGGTTTGTGAAAATATACGTTTAGCAGGCGATATCGCGCACCGACTACGCATCTTTCAGAGGTCTCCCTTGACCTCCATACCCTTCACCAGAAACCACACGCACTAGCTCAGGAGGTGCCATTGACATTTTTCTTTCTCAGTGTCACACGTGAATCTCCGCCATTGTTTGTAAATGATCTCTTTGAGCCGAAAACCTGAATCACGACGTGACACTGAAACGTTTGGATTAATCCTTATGGGGCAGTGGTAACGCTGAGAGAGAATTTGGCAAAGGGAAGTACGACTTTTCAGAGCAGTTAGCAAGATCGCTTCGGGTAAGAACATCTTAAGTGGAAATTATACGATCTAAGAGTTGATTGGTTAAATCAGAACCAGCATTGTAGGCCTACGCCTACAATGCTACCTTGGAGGCACCGCGTCGCAGGATTAGGGCGCCAGAGAATGATGGGTGGAGAAAGGAAGTACAAAGGCGGTAGCTAGGGGCGGAGGCACCCCGAGGTATTTTGAGAAATTTCAGGAATCTATGGGAAGGGATGCCCAAAATGCGTGGCGGCGCGACAGTCACATGGCATGAAGTGCCCTGCGAAAGCGAGATGTTGCGTGTCACGTGGTCTGGGAGGTATATAAGCAAAGAGCGCAAAGCGCGGGGGGTGGGTTTTTGAGGTGAGTGAAAACCTCGTGCGAACGCTCAAAACTTGCGCCCAGGGCGGTACGGAGACGAGCTATGCTCGTAGGGCAACCCATGTTTTGGTACGCCGCGGTGGAACATTTTTTCCACGGGTGACTGCGGTCGCCGGGGCTCTACGCTGTGCGCGTAAGCTCGCTGAGGAGTGGCGAGGGCCACGAGTATGGCAGATTTGCATCTTTTAAGGATCGCTCCTGCGATCGGGGTAAGTGTCTATCAGAGCTGTACATAACGGACCAAACTATTTATTTGTAAATATTTATTAATAAATATCTGAAGCTCGTGTCTGTGATTGCAGTTGTGGTCCCACGACGTCACACTGTGATTCATTCTTTCATACACTGTCAAGTCTTGGGAGTAAAGACGCTTCCAAACGAACTCCATGACGTCTTAAAATTATGAATTAGAGTGGTTAATTACATCAAAAACAACGCTTTAAATACACGACTTCTTAAAACTCTTTGCGAAGATTTACGAGCAGATCACAAAACATTGTTATTTCAAATGGAAGTACACTGGCGCTCTAAAGGAAATACATTAGCAAGGTTATTGAACTCTGAGATGAAGTAACCACCTTTTTTTTGGTAAATCAAAAACAAAAGGAACTAAGTCTGGTATTTAAAAACCGGGTGTTCAAGTAATGTTGGTTTATTTGTCTGATTTCTTCAACTCATTGAACAACCTTAACCTAAAATTGCAGAGTGGAGAGTTAAATATACTAGTTACACATACACATTGTGATGCCATTAAGACATACTGACATATTAAGAAGCACCATTGGAGGCATAAGATATTGGCACACCCTTACAGTTATTCAAGTTTTACCAAAACTAGTTTCGCTTTAAGGAGATTTTTGCAGGAGCATATCCAAAACCCAAATATCAAACCATTTGGAGCACCTCATTGAAGAATTCAACAGATACTTTCCAAACACTTGTGATGACATTTACAGATTAACAACGGATCCTTTCAGGTTCAACAAAGACTACCTGCCGGAAGTACTTCAAGACCAAGCTTTAGAAATAGAAAATTATTCTGTTGCCAAGTACGATTTTGATAAATACGATTTGAGATAAGTTTGCCAAGTACGATTTGAGTGAAGTATTACAAAATGTACTCACTGTATCATAGCAAGCGCCACGATTGTATCTACCTTTTTCCAAGCATCAATTTGTGCGAGAGAGAGTTTTCAGCACTTGTTACAATTAAAACAAAAAATCAGGGTAAACTTGACGTTGCATGCTTTCTCATACTCAACCAAGGATAGGGAATCGGGTAAGAAAAAATCAATCTCATACATGTAACGAATTTTGTTTGTCTCTTGCTTATTTAATTTAATTTACAACTTGTAATATTAATCTGATCCGAATAAATCCATTAGGTATAAATCGTATTGCATTTTCTTGATAAAACCTCAAATTGAATATTTCTACAAGAGGTCAAAAAACCATAGTTAACCTGTAATATTGTAAAGAGTAAAAGAATTAAATGTATTGTTATTCAATATAACACTTGTTTTATTCACTACCAAATAAAAATGTGCAAGGCGGAAGTTTGGAGTGGGAAGTTTACCTCTCGATAGATGAGAGGTGGTAAAAAAAGTGTTGGGAACCCCTGATCTAAGTTGCTTTATACAAAAATTAAAACTTGAGAAACATGAAACAGAAAATCAGGCAACATGATCAAACTTTCAAGAAGCAACTCAGAGACCGAAGTTTGGCAAAACACCATTGTACTACTGTTACCATTTCAAGACAGTAGATTCGAGGAAAGTTGCAGGTTACTACATGCATTGGGAAAATTCAGAAAAATTAATAGAAAATACATAATAAACCATCACAATTACTTACTCAGGACGTTCATTTACAGTACCCAATTTCACAAGAAGTCTACACAAGCGACCATTCTCCATTTCCTTGGCAAGCTCATTTTCCAACATATCTGCTCTGGCTTGCACTGCATCTAGTTGTGTGTAGAATCTTGCTCCAATCATTGGCATAAGATCTGTCACACTCTTGGGCTGTTGGGGCTGCTGAGAATTAGTTAACAGGTACCTACAAGAGAAATTCATTTCGCTTAAACACTAAGTTACAATTACATGAATGTTAATAAGATTAAATCCAAATATGCATTTTGAAGTGAGTGAAGGTTAACTTTGGTGTACATTCAGAAAGTTAATATGGATTAAAACAATGATTCAAAGTGAAAAGAATTGTGGAGTTAATACATTTCGATCTGTTGCTCTACATATATGATCACTAAAGTTGCAATAGAAGAAAACACATTTGGACAAAAATGCTGCAATGTGACAAAGGACTTGGTGAAAGCAGATAGATCCAATAAATCTTCAGGATCATAGACAAAGCAGTCGCAAAGAAAGCATTAATAATTAATTATGAGGCGATTGTATATGAAACCAACAACTACAGGTGCTACAACAGCACGTATTTTCTTGCTTCAGTTATGGTTACGTAATATTATAATACCACAACTTTTGTCCATTTAACACATCTTAATCATCACTAATTGTAGAACATTAGGTGCGAAAACTAAGTGTTTTAAAGCTAATAGCATCAAGGCAAATTTGATAATTAAAACTGCATTTCTTACAGCCACAAAATATGTACCAATTTGCTTAACCATTTTAGGAGGTGAATACTGTGTGCTGCATGCTAAAGGAGGTTATGTTGCTGCAAAATCGCGAGTCGCATTACAGCATCATTAGATTCTCGTCAATTCTCTCCCAGAAAAATTGAAGATAGGCTGTTCGAAGCCTTAAAACACATGGCTTTTGTTCACTTCCTCCAAAACCGTCAGAAAACTTTCTTTAAGAAGTTCACATTACTTCAGTTTTAACTGTACACGTTTCGAAACCACCTAATTGTGTGCCCTTTGTTTTTATAATTTTATTAGTTTGTGTCCTTCCGCAATCAAATAAGTAAACAAGATTTTTTTTATCGGAAATCCCTTTCTTGTATTCCAGGATCACTTTTCTCCTCTCGGCAAACACCCCTGACTTACCTACCACTCATTGACTTGCAAAACTCGCTTTTCATCCTCGCTGAAGCGACCACAAGTAAACTATATTTCAAAATGCAATTCACATTTAGTGAACAAGGACGTTCCAAGAAGAAGTTCGTAAATGGTCGATCGGTTTCGCGCACGCGGCGTGCTACGACGTGGACCGTTAACAATATCACAGGGAGGGGAAACAAAAGCAAAAGCGAAAGCGAACTTTAAGAGAATGCTGTGGAATTGACGAAACGAAACGATTTATATAGACACATTAAATTATAATATTTATGAAAGATCCAGTGTTTTAAAGGCATGCATAGGCGTGCGCGCAGAAGGGGACAGGGGAGGGCGGTTGACCCCCTGAAAATGTTTAAAGGGGTCCCTGTAGCTTTACTTAATACATCTTTCCGTAAATATATTCCATCTCTGGTTTCCCCCTTGACAATACGGACAATTGTTATACATTTTGTGACGGTCTCAATTTGGTAACGCTGTAAATAGTTCGACATATATAAAATTCATGGGATATCAATATGCAAACAAACAGATGGCAGCAGTATCGCGTGCAAAAAGTATAAAAGAACATTGGCAGAGCTTTCCTTTGTACTCAAGTGATTCATGTGAAAAGGTTTCTGACGTGATTATGGCCGCACGAAGAGAATTAACAGATTTTGAATGCAGAATGGTAGTTGGAGCTAGAAGCAAGAGACATTCCGTTTCGGAAATAGTTAAGCGAGAAACCCACTAGGAGCTCCCGGCTCGGCCCGGCACAGCCCGGTGAGGCACTCGGCTCGGCTCGGCTCGGCTCGGCTCGGCTCGGCTCGGCTCGGCTCGGCTCGGCTCGGCTCGGCTCGGCCTGTCAGTCACCCATTACGGACGGTCCGGCACGGATCGGAACAGCACGGGGCGCCACTTGTTCCAGTAGCGATGAAGAATTTAATACTTTCGATGGAGGAATTGATGATATTCGCTGCGGAGGAAGAGCGGGAGCATGGAGGACAATATGCTCAGCGGAAACAAATGCTGTGAAAAATATTAGTCCGAAACCGTCAGGATCTTTTCCAAAACCAGTATAAAATCCATTTGATTTTGCTCAACTTCAGGCCCCACGGTTTTAAAGTTTTTTTAATTTAAGGGGTACTTTATTAAAAGCTCATACCAAACTATTAATTACATCACATTTAACGTAAGACATCTGCTTGTACATATCAATTATTGTATGCCTGTGTACTCGTATTATAAATTTCCTCGGTTGAATATTGGAAGAAAAAATGCGTATCACATTTAAAGAAAATCATCTCCCTCTTGATATTCATTATGGATCATTAAGTATTTGTAGTGATGATAGAATTTAGCTCTTTAAATTTAAAAACATATCATTTAGAAAAGAAGACTATAACATAACATTTTGTAGCATTTATTGAGAAAATTATTATTACGGGACGTCTCTTCGAAATAAAAAATATTCTGGTATTTTTTAGATTTTTCTATTAAAATTAGGAAATTCGAAACTAATTTAACATTTCCCCATTAGTGAACAAATATTTAAGGACGAAATTTTAAATTTAAAGAATAATTCCTATCTTGTATAGAACTATACGATTCTATGTAACATTATTCAAAGGAAACGAAAATAAATGTCTCGCAATTTGAAAATGCATATTAAAACAACACATTATTTTAAAAGGTGGTGTATTTTGTCAAATGAAATCAATTTATGTAAATAACTATTAATATGTAACACAAACAATGAAAAATTAACTGAGAGCATATTTCATTGTTGGCTCGATATAACCTATTTCTTTTATCAGTAACAATGAAACTATTGACTAAAAAATCGTTCAGCTTCTATACTATTGGCCGTAATTAAATGCTATGTCAAAATTAAATGTTTTCAAACATCGATGTGTTGTCGATGTCGTATCCCTAGTTAGAGAGACCACAAAGAAACTAATGAAATGCAATTTAGTGTCGCAGATTCACGTCAATTTCGCACTTTGCGGATAACTTCGCATTTATCGTAGATTGAAAACCTTCAAAAATATTTTCCACCGATCGCCAAACATACAATTACTGTTTTTTTCAGTATTTGGTAACATTTCGCATTTTTATCAATTGCTAAATCCCATGCAGCCATTAGTTCCTGGAAGTACACGTCAACCCCTCCGAAGGCCACTCGCCGCGCCGCCCCGGCCGGCCGCCTCCACCGGATTTTACTCCCGGGAAAGCATTCTGGGGCGGGGCCGGCCAGTGCCGTGCCGGCCGCTCCAAATGGGTTCCCTGCTTTAGGGACTTCATTATTCCGAGATCCAATGTCAAAAGTATGCCGAGAATACTTAATTTCAGGCGTAGCCTCTCACCATGGACAACGCAATGACCGATGACCTTCATTTAAGGACCCAGAGCAGCAGCGTTTGCATTGAGTTGTCCTGCTATCAGACAAGCAACACCGTTTCGGCGACAATTTGCAACCATTCATGGACTTCATGTTCCCAAACTGGAATTTTTATGGACGATAATGTGCCGTGTCTCCGGACTGCAATTGTTCGCGATTGGTTTGAAGAACATTCTGGACAATTCGAGTGAATGATTTGGCTTCCCAAATTGCCCGACACAAATCCCAACGAACATTTATGTGACATAATTGAGAGGTCAGATCATGCACAAAATCCTGCACCGGCAACACTCAAGATTTTTCAACAAATATATAGGAGAGGATACTGTTGCTTCTATTATCTCAGTATTCTATATCTTTTAAGAACAAAGCTAACACCAGTGGCCTAGTGTGAATTTTTTTCCAAGGGTAAACTGTCATGGCTGTGAGTTGCGTAAGTGAGATGGTGAATGGGTCCATTTATAATTCACGATGGATAATTTTTCTAATTGAGAGGTATGATGAATTTGGCTTTCATCAAGTTTTAAGCTCTGCAAACTTCTAAGCAGCACAAAATTATACGAAATAGCTCTGAAGAGCCTTCCCTTGAGAGCTCACTTTTTATCTGTGTTACTCGTTTTTTCCAATTAGCGTATGTCACTGGGATTCTCTTTATGTGCACATCCTCACGAGTCACATGTTTCACTTCTTGTGCCCACCAGCCCTGTCATTCATGTTGGATGTGATTTTCCAGCTCACTTACAGCAGATACACAGATTCACTTTGCCTGCACTATGAACTAGTGTTAAATCATCACTTTGCTAATTTACGGATACTCTGTGTATAATAAACTAGCGAAATACCTGCGTTGCCTGGGCTTTCTTTATATTCAATCCTTGTAAATGAGGGAAAAGATCAATTTTATACAAATCAAGGTGTTTAAGATTATTATTTTTAATGTAATTGGTTCAAATTTTAATAAAATACTATAATTATCTTCCATTTTATTTTACAACAAATTGCTAGTAGATGAAATGTTTATCTTGTGCACCACTACTAGGCTCTAGTGGAATATATTAGGAACTACGTGCTCTAAGCAAGAGGTGAAAAACGGTCACAGTGCATCTACAAACATATTATTTAAATTATTTAAACTTGAATAATTCAAATTCCATCTCCTGGGGATTCAGGAGAATTTGATACGAGCTCCTGCAGTCGACCTTGGCCTGGGCTTCTGGGATTGGGTCTTTCGATGTGCTGCGACAAGCATTACATTGTTATATTTATTTAAGTTTCGGAATTGTGAGCAACAGAAACCAACAAGAGAATACTGACCTTCAAAATTTAATTCGAAATAAGCAACAGACCAACTTGGGATTAAAGTGCAATGAAAATAAAATATCTTAATGATTTTCAATTACAAATATTGTTTTCAAATTAAAAGAGAAGTGGTGCTTCCAACAAGCCATGGACACTTATGTTCCTGGCTTACACTATTATATTTGTTTCTGACTTAAGCGATGTGAACAAGTCGGCTAGGGATTATTGGAATTACTAATCAGATGGCTCATATAGATAATAGTTCTAAAAACTTCTGGAACTGATCATCAGAAACCACATAAACAACAAATGCAGATGGTTGCTAGAAATTTTCATCCAGATAGGTGGTATTTAGGTGGTGCAAAATCTTTGTGAACAGTTGCAACTTGAATTGAAGACCACCCGCCCTCATTTATAAAGCATCAGTTGCAACTCCAACTACATATGATATTGCAGCTATTCATATTTTAGTATAATATAAATAAAATCTATCGATCTACTCACATTATCAGATTCCGAAGATCTGGTGAATATGCTCTTGCTACTAAATCCAAAGATGTTTGGATATTCTCTCTATTACAAGCCACAAGGGATCGACATGCCAAAGCCAAAACTAATTTTCCCAAAGATGTTAAGTCTTCTTGCTATTCACAAAGAATAAAAAATATATAAAATCACATTTGTAAATGATGTAACACAAGTTATTATGAATAAAAGTAAAAGTTTCTCCAATAAATAATACATAATTCATTCACAAAACACACTGCTACACACTTTTAGGACAGTCATTCACACCACTTAATTTCTTTGACAATTATATTTTGACGGGCAACATACACAAGTATGCATGCTGTGTTAAAAATTGGAAAACATCTGTGTACATGTGCACTCTTCTATGCTTATGCACAGGCACACTTACAACAAAACACCATGCATTACACTAGGGTTTTGAATATTGATTCAGTGGTGAGTTGTAGTTGACATTTACATAATTGAAATGATTGAAGGCGTTGTCATTGTCAACAATAGTATTGTATAGAAAAATAGCAGCTTTCGATGGCTTAGCCATCATCATCAGTTTTCTGGTACAAGAAAAATATAAAATTAGAATTAACATAGTTACCTAATTTTAAAAACATCTTAAGAAATGAAAGGAGAAGAATTAAAGAAAAGAAAAAGAAAGAAAGAAAGGGGGGACGGAGAGTTAGATCTTTATAATATAAAATAATTTATATAGTTAAATCCTATTGTTGACAATGACAACGCCTTCAATCATTTCAACACTAGGGCTTCCCAAATGGTGATGGTATCAATGGGGTCAATGATGATCAAGAGGTCAGTAGCCAAGTATACACTGGACTGATTGGAATAATCAAAATCCTAGTGATTACAAAAAGAAAAGGAAGTTTATAATTAATTGTTGTCATGTATAACGCTTCAAAACATATTAAAAATACATAAATAAAATATCCACAAATATAAATTTGTTCCTCTTTTTGAATTTAACATCATTCCCATGAACAAAAATTGAACTTTGAGCAAACAGAATCTGTAATTTTGTGTGTGAATACTTGTGTATATTTGTAAAAATTGAAAATGACAATTGTGCAAAAATTAATAAAACATTCATTCATTTCATAAATCATTTTAAAAGTTTTGTTAACATTCTTTGTCAAATGATAAACTTTTTCATTTATGTGCATTTATTCGTACTAGAATTATGTAGTATTACAGAAAATTTGAAGAGGGTCAATATATCAAATCATTCTTTTTAAAAAGGCACGAAAGCAAGAAAAAGGTTGGGATTCCCTGCTTTACGTGAACACCATTCATACTTTTAAATTAACCACAAATATTTTAAAAACCGACAAGATAAGAAACTCTCCATGTAATTGTAATATTATTTCACTTAATATATGAAAGTTTAGGCAAACTTATACAAAAACGATAAATGGCCAAAAATAATTGCTATTTAATTTTTCTTTTGTTTCAACGTATTTTCCCAATTAACGGTTTGATTCCATAAATATCACAATCTATCAGTGTCACATAATTCAATTATTTGAAAATCGAAGTAAGCCTTTCAAAAGAAATCTATAAACAAACAGTCCCTCATTTGAAAATCAGTCAAGTGAAAGTTTAAAAATAAGGATAGAGAAGAAATATTAACTGATAACAGAAGTAAAGTACCTGAATATAAAATATCTAATTTGTTTAAAAGACACAAATAAATAAAAGTAGTTACCTGGCAATGAGAAGTAAGATGATGAGGATTGGTAGCAGTTGAATCACATGTCAATACATCTGGAATGGCAACAGAATTGATACGAAGATGTGATCGACCACTCAAAATAATAGTATTGGGATCAAGAGTTCTACAAGCCAACCCAGCTGCATGAATAACCCGTAGTCCAGCAGTTAATTGGATTATATAATTCCATATCACACTTTCAGGAAGTAAATTAGATTGTTGTTGAAGCAAAATCTTATTTTTTTGATGACTATACGGTCTTGGTGCATTAGGATCAGCAGAAAATGGATCAGTATATCCATTCACAGGCTCACATTGTTGAAAATGTTTCATAGTCAAAGTCTCAGCCCCAGGATGGTAATCATACACAAAAATTATTGCTGCAAAAAAACAGAACAAATTAGTGTGCTTATTCCATAACCTTTTTTTTCTATTTTTATTTTGTGTTGCACAAATTTTCCTCTATTTCAACATGTGTTCAATCATTGTGTTGATGTGTTTTGATAGAGATCTGGTAAGCAGTTAAACACACAAGTTGTTTTATCTGTATTAATACATGGTTTTGCAATTAATTAGTCAGTATGTCAATTTAAGAAATGTGTCTGGATTTGATTAAAAATTAACGATCCGCCCAAGAACTGCAATTGAACATTCAACCTTGCAACAAAATGGTTACATGAATGGTACAATAAATTATGACATTGAAAATACAAAGGCATATTGACATTTTTATTTCCATACACCACTCATAATAGAGAAAAGAATTTTAAGGTCTTTTCTGCCTACTTATCAGCAACTGACACACTTAGTAAGTCTGTTAGTACTATAATAAATAAGGAAAAGATTCAACATTATTTTACAAAAACTAGTCATTTCATTATTATACATACATTTCACTATCATACGTATCATTTTTAAAACAATCAGTTTTTGAGAACAAAGATATATTTGAATTCAATTACAAAATTAAAGAGTTGTACTTACAATAATCTCCAAAAGCCTTTGTTGTAAACACATCTCTTAACTGAACTACATTGGAATGTTCCAACTGCTTCCACATATCAACCACAGCCATACATTTTGTATTGGGAAGTCTGTAACCTGAGAACAGTATTAACATTAGAAATAAACAAAATGCACCGAAAAAAGTTTTTAATACACTTATAAGTATTTTTCAAATAATATTTTACAAAATACAAACATGAGTCGTCCTCTATACGCAGATTAAGCCAAGCCGGTTATAATTTGTTTTTACATTGCTTTTCCATATCACGAAACTCGTAAATATTGACGCAACAATAAGCTGCGAAGACAATAAAAACACCTGGCATGTCTATAATACGTTATTACTTGGTAAAAGGCCACAAGACCTGGAAACATCAATTTTACCGCGACGCCCGGTCGCGAGATCGGTCCCTGCTGCTCCTTGACGTCCGACCCCGGGCGGACCCCTTTTCCCACCCTGCCCAGAGTGCTCGTTGCCTGATTGGCCGAAGCTTTCCCCGCCAATCGGCTGGCAGGTAATTTTTTTTTAGATTTTCCCCTCTCCCGTAGGCGAAGAGTCGGGAATTTATTCATGTATTGTGATAGAACCAGTACTACCGCCGATAAGGCTGATACAGCAGGGTTAGGAACTATGTTCAATAAACGACTTATTTTAAAATGTTAACTCTTGTAACGCCTCTTTGGGATTCGACGAGTACCTCGGCGTGTAGAGGGGAACCACATGCTATATAAACCCATGCGCAGTCCATCTCCGCGCATCTCGCCCTGAGGAAGGTCGCGGTATGACGGCCGAAACATTGGCATATAGGCGCGGCATAGGACGCGGCGTATCCTGGACAAGAAGTGTCTGACTCCAGTCGCAGAAACCTAAGCTTTCAACAGAAAACCTACCTAAATGGTAAAAGTCTGATCTTGAAGGCGGTATGTTACTGTGAATACCGGGTTACAAAGTGCACCCTACTCAAACTGTGAAATCTGGGTTATTCCATACAAAATTTTTGGTTTTCGAACAGTGAGTCCCGGATTTTTTAACAGTTTAGTATGTTAATACTGTAATAATGAACACTTAAAAAGACAATTTATGGAATTAATATCTTTAGCGGTTTAACAAAAAACTAGGGGTTGAACATAGAGAATGACCCAATGTACTCAATAATCAAAATAATTCTAACGTTCCTAAAACGAATAAAACCGAAAGATGGGTACTCTGTTTTAAAGATGGATCAAATTATTTCAAGCAGTTGACAATACATTAACGATTAAGATATTAGTTTGTAACAAAAAATGAAAGTAAATTAAACAAGTACATTTATTTTCAAAAGTAATTTTTTTCTTTCACGTTGAAGCTTACGCAGTATAGAGAAAGTATTGTAATACCGCGGGGAAAAAACGATGAATTTTCGACAGAAAAATTCTTATTGCCGGGCCAGGTAACGAACAAGTGGATAAATCTCTATTGTAAATTACTTCCTTTAACACGTCCAGTAGTCAGAGTGCATGTTTTCTGGGCCCTTGACACGGAAAAATCTATTGGCGGCAAAACATCTGTCTGAACAACGCTAGCGGCGGCTAAACCGTAAGTAGGATTTTCACCAAAATTGATATTCCCCAATCGATCTGGCTGAGTGGGGCTGATCGATCTCGCGGCCCCTTGAATTTGAAGCCGATATTTTAATTTTGGAGGTACTTTGCACGAAGCCCCTGGGATATTTCAAAAAAGGCACACAACTTTATGATTAAATTTTGCTGTTGGATAGTGTGAAAAACATTTAAGAGAACGGTGTAGGTATCATTTTCGTTGAAATCCCTGATTTTTCGAAAATTGAAAAAGTTCCATTCTTTCGGCATCTTCCTACAACTAAAATATTGAAGATAGAATTTTTTCCATAATTAAATCTGTTATTTAAAAACAGATTATGAAATAAGGTCATGTACAATTACCCGGAACTTTTGATACTTTTCGCGTAATTTTGCGTGAAATATAGGCAATTTTCAATTTTTTAAACAATGTTTTTCTCAAAATCCACCAAATTTGTTGATTCAATTTTGACCTCGGATAATGTAAAGGGCGCTTAAGAGAACTGTGTAGGTCTCATGTTCGTTGAAAACCCTAATTTTTCAAAATATTAATAAAAGTAGAGACAAAAGTACAGAATTATAAATACATAACTTTTTGTGCTGCAGAATGGCACATACTTTTTCGTATTAGATTTCTATTTTCTTTGGTATGGGCCAGTTTATCTGACTTGCCAAATACTCTAGACAGCTGTGTTTTGTCTCCGACCAAAGTAATTTTTTTTTTGAAATTTCCTCAATCCTTTCTTTTCCTGATAGAACCATTACTTGAGAATATTAAAGAAGAGTAAAACCTCGTTCTAAATGACAATTTTCATTAAAAAAAATTGAAGCAGTTTTTAAGAAGGTACTAAATAAGCAAAATCTCTTTTTTCACTTTTGAGTTTTCGAAAAACTTCATTTGAAGTCATTTAAAGTACTTTAACTCACAAATGTAATAGCATTTACAAATCACTGGAAATGTGCATATTAAAGGCGTGAGAGATATTAAAAAAAATACTTGTGTAATTTTTGGAAAAAAAAACAAAACAACAACAAAATAATACCCCAAAATGAATTTGTCATTTTTAACAGTGCAATTAGCACTGTTCATTGGAAAAGTGGGAAGACAAAATTTGGAGCAAGTTTTGAGACAATGGCGTTTGAGTTGACTCCTGAAGATGAAAGGAGCCACCCTCTACTTTCCTTTCTGTGTAGTACCAATTCTGAGGCGGTGTCACTCTGTCAAGGTAATATGACAGATGTTTAGAAGCAGTTATTCGAATCTTGAAAAGAAATATTACGTTTAATATTATTTAGGCAATAAACCTAGTTTAAATTGCGTCATTTAATTTAGTTAAATGTTAAAACGAAGGGGTCGTTTTGCTTTGTATCATAAGGTGCGGTAATGAGTGTAAAAACGAGTAGCTTATATATATATATATATATATATATATATATATATATATATATATATATATATATATATATATATATATATATAAATAAACTTCGGAACTAACCCTACCAAAAATTTAAAGAAAAAATTTCAAGCCATTTTCGAGAAAATCTTGCTTTTTTATTTTTTAAATTGCAAATATTTCACACATTGCACAAAAACTATTAAAATTGTCACGACCTTTATGAAAGAACTATTTATGGACAACACATTTTATTTGAAGGCAAATCTGTCTACAATTTTGTAATTGTAGGAAGACGCCGAATAAATTTCAAACTTTTGCAGAGTTACAATTCAGAGTTATTAACAAATTCAGAGTTAACCGTGAAAATCGGCTACCTTCGTAAGTGTATTCTTACAAGAAAATGAAAGAAAAAATAAACAACCGTTTTTGAGAAAATCTTAAATGTCTGGGGGGCTTCATGTAAAGTATCCCCAAATTTTAAAGAATTTGTTCAAAATTTCAAAGCTTTAACTAGAGCCAGATAGACAACGGTTTCTTCAATTTGGAAAAAATCCTACGCATGGTTTAGGCGTTAGCAGTGTTCACAGACGGACGGACAGACGCACGGACGTTTTGGTTTCCATTGGTTTTTCGGCAGGACCCACAAAACAGGGATTCATGCTACACCACGTGTAAGTGGATTTTTTTTAAATTTTGCAACTGGCTTTATGTACTTTTTCGTTACCAGAACCCGACAAAGAATTATTTTTCGCCGAAAATCCGCCGTTTTCTCGCGCAGCATTACATAACTTTCTCTATACTACGTATATTACTCCGTATATATACGTACGTATACGAGAAAGTAAAAATGGGTAAGTTATTAAATAAAAATGATTGTCTATTTGTTAATATTTATTTATTGATTTCTGGTTCCTTTGTATTTGAAACAAACAAGTCAATATTTTGAATTTTTTATTTAGCCTTTTTCATTTGTGCAACGTTTCAATTTTGAATGAATATACCTGCTTCGAATGTGTTCAAAAATTTTATATTCACGAAAACTTTGTTTTACATTATAGTTGCCTGAAGAGGAGGTCAAAAGTGCCTCGAAATGTTGCACGAATGAAAAAGGTCTAAATAAAAGAACCAGAAATGTATATGCGCTTTACGCTCTTAAGGTTAAAAGTCGCATGCCCTTGTCCAGTGATAGACCGGGAGCCAGCAAGAAAAAGGACGTATGATAAGCTCAAAGCTAAAGCGTTTTGAGAAGTTAGCCAGTGTTATGAGGAACAGGGAAACGTAAGTATGGCGGACTGTGGGTGTCGGCGTTGCACTGCACAATGTGTCGAACAAAACTATGCCACTGGGGAACGAGTACACAGCTAATTTTTGTTGTAAGTTGTTCGTTAAACAGCCAAAGTGTGAAGGCGTTTTATGCCATATTGAATTCAATGAGGCATTTTTCATTCCCTCTTGTATTACGAGCTCAAAGCTAATTTTTTGTTCTAATGATAGAAAATTATTTTTCACTGCCGAATATGACCACGCCATACCGTTTCAGCGTCTCCAAGTAGGTGCCATACTGATTCAAAAATGTACAATTTGTCACTAGGTCATGTATGATAGGTACATACCTAAGAAAAATATGTTTTCATTGATTTTAATGTCTACAAGACTAATTTGTAAGTACCATACCGATTGAACTAGTGATTTACAAAATATGGACAGCCATAGACATGGACGAGATAATGACGGTTAAAGCAAATGCTGATAACTTTGTCAGTAATTTCATTAACTACCTTAAAAAATTCAAAGCTGATAATTTTGTAGCGAGAGCTCAATAATAATTTAAACAACTGAAAAACTTCGTTCAACCAGCAGAATTAAATGTCAAGCAACAACATATTCATTTATTATTTATTACAGAAAAATTTGAAAATAATTTGTTGCAACATCTGGGTGTGTCAATAATTTCAGAGTATTTACTACACGAGTCTGTTGCAGTGCAAATTTTTCAGAAGAAACTACTCTCCTGTCTTCTCAAGAAATTTCATGGAATAAGGAAAACCCATTACTTCAGTGACTGCGAGGCACGTCAATATAAAAACGTAATTTCTGCAATGTCACGTATCGCAAAGAGGATTACCAAATTACCATGAATGGCATCTTTTCTTACGAGCAACGATGAAGGTCCCTGTGTCGGTATACGGGGCAGAGACCTTTTGCTTGCAGCTTGCAGTTAACAGCTTACACAAGCCAAGGAACTTGTGTCAAAACCCCTAGGGAACTTTTTAAATGGGCGAAGAGTAATGTGGAAGAAATTTATTTTATTTTTACCAGTAGTAGGAACATGTAGCCTTGGCAGAATTTTTAAATTCTGAAGATTCCTAGGCCTGAAAATTGTGCCGGGAATATGGAGTATTCACGCAGCGATTCCAGTTTCTAAAAGCAAAACTGGCGTGATAACGTACTCTGGGTCATGTGAAGTTCCTAGAAAAAAGGTTTTGCGAAATTCACCATCGCGCTGTGGAGAGGAAAAAAAAAAAAACGTAACGCCGAGGACTGCGGATGAGTGCTGCGGGGCGGCGGTTGTAGCAGCTGAGGCGAGTTTATTTTCGGAGCGCTGGTAAGATATTTTTATTCATAACATTTCGAATGGTTTATTCGATTCCATGATTTAATTTTCATAGTGGTGAGAAAATAGTTTCAGCAATTTGTCTTCCAAAATCCAAAAATTTTAAGATATTACAGTTCCATAAATTGATGTTTTTAGAACTTGTTTACTTCCTAATTGCGGAGTAGGAATCATGGACTCATGACAAAAGAAATATTTTTAGCGGAAAATAATCCTTCACATTTCTTCTTTAAATACGTCTCACATTCATATTGTTGCTTGGCTTGCTTATCCGAAAAAATCATAAAGGAAGGTCTACACCACGGCTCTCTTTCGGTTAGATGGGCCACGCGGCTCTCAATGATTTGGACCCCATTAGTATTGTCTGAAATAGTAGTTTATGCAATTAGTTTGTAATGTTACGGTTTATTGCATGATTATATTTTTGAAAACGAGCGATGTTAGTAACAAATTTTCAAATGTGTACGAATGTAATAAAGCAACATTATAAACGAGTTGCATTCGCTACTTTTTTGTGTAACAGTATTATACATTTTTAAGAGAATCAAACCAAATATTGCGAAACAACTTCCTTGTGACGTCGCGGGTATTTGACATCTGTACGATTGATTAGGTTTAAAGGACGCTTCAACTACTAAGGTCATTGGCGCACGTATTTCTAAAATAAATAAATAAAAAAGGAAAAGTGTTGCATATGCAACTTACCCGCTAATTTAAAAGCACAAACACACACCCTAAAAAAGAAAGCTTCAATTACGTATCAAATATACAAATAGATAAGACAAAGAGTTCAAAAACGTAAATCTGGGGCTAGGAAAACGTAGAAACATCATTGCCGTTATCTGTCAGATAAAATTATACATTCCGCTTGCTCTCAAAAAACAAAAAAGCTTTGAGAGCGGAATCGTCGTCTTCGTGTACCTCTCGTTTGCCTAGACCATGTCTTCGTCGGCTGCCAACAAATTTCATACAGTGCAGGAGGACGTGTTCCACAGAAAGAACCGTTCTGCACGAGTCACAGGTACGAGGAGATTCCCTTCGAATGAGGAAACTGTGAGAAAAGTTAGTGTCCGACACGCGGACGGGTTAGAATGACTTCCTCACGCCTAGAAACTCGGGATGAGAAACACCAGGATTTAACAGAATCCTTTATTACACTTAGTTTATAGGTGGTATTGTGCCACTCTGTTTCCCATGCTCTAAATGTTTTAAAGAAGCCTTAACATCGGACGATGGTACAAAAGGAATGTCAGCATGAGTCTTCTCCGACGCTGATTTCGCCGCCTGGTCAGCCAGCTCGTTCCCTGATTCCCACATGGCCTGGGACTCAACTCAGTACCAGATCATAGTGGCGAGACAGAAGGCGATGAACGAAGTTTTGAATTGATTCCGTCAGGTAGTCTGAGGAAGAACGGGAGACAGCCTGAAGCGAGCCGAATCAGAACAGAGAACTGCTCGGTGCAAAGTTGCTGACTCGATGTATTTTAGCCGTCTTAAGAATTGCATACATTTCAGCAGTGAAGGTACTGCACTGAGAATGTAGCCGATATGATTTGGTGACTAATAGAAAGAAAACTACATGCCAATGCGTCATTGCACGACATTGCATAAGAATACATGATCTGGATAGGCTACCCTCATTTCATGAAAATGCATCCGGTAAACAAGAGGACTAGTCGTTTGTTTGGGAAGATTGGATAGTCTGAGGTCAATATTCGGGCGGAGGGGTTTCCAAGGGAGAATGGGGTGTCTTTGGGGCTACACAGGTATGGAAAGACCAACATTATGGTCCCTCGAAAGATTTCACAATGTAATACCTGGAGGCTGAGGCAGCGATATTCGAAAAAGATATGTTTCATATTCTGGATGGATTATTTTTTGGCGACAAAGATGATTAGAGTCCTTATAATTTAGCACTATAAGACGTTGATAAAATATCCCGCCTTTTTAAGGAAGGCTCACCAGCCTCGGCTAGAGGGCACTCAATTCGGCTGGTGCGATACGCACCTGTTGAGAGACGGATACCAGCGTGGTGTGTACTATTAATGGGTCGGAGAGTGGAGGGAGCTGTCGAGCCTTATACTTCATCACCGTAATCCAAAACTGAGCGGATGAGTGATCTATATAACCGCAATAGGGTAGTGCGGTCGGCTCCCCATGATGCTCCCCATTCAACATTTGAAGAAGATTAAGGGGGGAGACACATCTGGTTTGTAATCCACGGATATGAGCACACCACGTGAGGGACTTGTCAAATGTGAGCCCCAAGAACCAGGCAGATTCAGCGAATGAGAGCTGATTTCCTCCCAGTAAGGGACTGTGTTGCTGTGCAAATGGTATATCCTGCAGAAATGTAAACCGATACATTTAGTAGCAGAAAAGTTAAAGCCTGTTGACGTGCCCCATTCATGGAGCTTGTTGAGCACCATTTGAAGTTGCATCTGGATCACACTGATGCTGCTGGATTAAGGAGGTTGTCACATTACTCTCTAGTCAGCCGAACGAAAAGTTGTAATTTTGGAACGTGCTTGTTAAAAAATGAAGAACGAGTATCAAGTATATTATTTCTGTATTTCGCGACGATTGGTAAACGAGTATTTTTTAAATGATGTATTAAAAAGTGTTAATTATTTTACAAACGCAAGCTAAGAAGCTAATTTGACTCCAAATACCAACATGAGATACTGAAAATACTGGAGTAATCAACGTTTATGTATGACTGCATTTCTCTTCAAATTCTAGTTATCTTATAAGTAGGACATTTCTTACGTATTATGTAAATGTTTTCTTTCAAGAATAATACCTTTAGATCGCAATTAACTCCTTCCGAGAACTGATAACTTTCAGGCAATAAACTTGGCAACACTTTATATTTATTTTATTGGTACCAATGGTTTACGTTTTCGGGAAGGTCAAGAACGTACAGAACAGTGTGTGATTGATTTGAGCTGAGTTGTTTTTGTAGGTCTTATAACCTGAAAATCATGTTCGCACAGTTGAGATATAAAGGGCAATTTGTTACAAAACGTAAGTTATGGTGGAAAACAAATTTGTCTGTAGCCGCGAAACGGAGAAGAAAACGTTACAGACGAAGACATGTTTCCTGTTGATGGTCGCCGCATCGTGCACATTGAAGAACTCGCTAAACAACTCGCAAACAACATTTTATCTTCATTGATCATGAATGACCCCGCATACGCATGCCAGTTCACAAAGCAATGCCTACAACCCAGCCTCTGTTTCGCAATATTTAAAATTCCCGCCGAGTGGTACGTCATGCAACGTTGCCGCACTTTTTCGTTCTTACGAAAAACTGATGACAGATGTTATTTTCTTTTTGCGTTTTTGTCCAAACTACACGGTAAAAATCTTTTCATTTCTATTCTATTCTCTTCAGAAAGGTTTAATCTACATTTGTAATATTTTCCCCTCGTGTAATCTTATGTAGATGTGTTTCAAATTTAATTATTTACGGTCGGACGAGATCATTTTCCTATACTTTGCGTGTTAAAACGCAAGTTTTCAAATGTGATTATCTTTAAAACTATACGGTAGAATCACTTTATATTTTGGGAAAGCATGTAAAAACATCTAATCTTGTGATAAATTTCAGTTGCGAAGTTTAATCTTATTTTTGACATAACGTGACAACCTCCTTAACAGAAGATTGCAAAATCATCCACAAACAACAATGCCTTTAGAAGTTCTCGCACAGTCGACGCTATACCATTTATGGCGAAGGCAGACAGTGACCCTCAGGACTGATCCTTGGGGGATACCATTTTCAAGAGGGTGACTACGAGAAAGCCTACCACCCCCACAAACACGGAAGAATCTGTTCGAAAGGAAGTTTTGGAGGAATAGAGGAAGCTTCCCCCTAAAAATCTCCAAGAGTGCAGGGTGTGCAGAATGACGTGTCTCCAAGTAGTGTCGTAGGCCTATTCTATATCAAATAATATGGCCACAAGATGTCTCAAGACGAGGTGTTCCAAGGTTGACCGGTTTCTTCTAAATCCGTTTTGAATTGGTTTCAACAGACTTTTATACTCCAAGGTCCAGACCAAACGCTGATTCACCATGCGTTCTAGCACTTTGCGTACACAGCTTGTACATACATTTATTTGAACTGCAATTGGTATGACCCGGTGGCAGTTAAATAACAATAATTACAATAATAATTACAATAATAAACTAGTACAGTACAAGGCGAACATGCAATAATCATACTATCACTAATATTTAGTATACTAACAAATATTTCAACTCTCATCATGATATCCAATAATTATGTCGGTGATTCTAAAATTTAATACAAGCTACATAAATATTGGCTATTTTTTTTAATTCCTTGATCGTGTTCACTACACTTAACTGCACTGCACTGCACTGCACTGCACTACACTACACTACACTGTTTTTGCTATGAATTACACTGACCAGCACTTCACCGCACTTCACAGCACTTACTCATTTAATGTCTATTACTCTCATTGTTCTAACTTATTTCTAAAGCTTCGGACACTTAGATGAAAAGCTTTGAAAATTGCTGCGGGTAAACTGTTCCAATCTTTAATTGTTCTGTTACAAAAAGAAAATTTCCCAAGATCTGAATTTTGTTTCCTTGTTCGAATTTTGTGAGTGTGATCGCTTCGGCCGAAATAATTTGGTTTTTCTAGTCTAACCTGAATTTCCTTCCAAGCTGGTTGACCTACGTACGATTTATAAAGAGAACAAAGCCTCGCCCTTGTTCTCGTTTCTAGAGATTCTTGTGTGAGAGAAATAGGTCGATAACTTATGGCAGTGATCGATCTTTCCCTTCTTTGGGAACCGGGACGATGATGGTTTCTCGCGATAAACTAGGGATGGTTTGCTCTTCCCAGATACGGTTATAGAGCAGGAGAAGAAATTGCATGGCCATTTCGGAAAGATGTTGCAGCATTGTTGTGGATTTCGTCTGGATATGGTACGGTTCTTTTCGCAAGCATCCGAGCAAAACATATTTCATATACGGAGAAAGGGGTATTGTAATCCTCAAGTGGTCTGCTCGAAAAATTCAAAGCGCGGTTTTCCATTCTTTCTTTAAGCAAAATGAAGTTTGGAACATAGTTTGCCGAACTCGACATATTTTCATAATGAGTGGCAAGTTCCTATGCAATGGCGTCTCCAGCTGTGATCTGACCATTTTTCAGAAGACCTGGCACTTAGTTTGGGGAAGGACATCATTTAATTTGACGTACCTTCCTCCATACCAGACATGGTGGCGTATAGCAATTCGGAGAGGAGACTTATGCTCTCCATGATGCCTTTTTACTTCCTAAAATCGCTGTCTTCGCTCTGCACCTCTTGTAGTCATGTGATCCACGGTTGGATAGTGTTTTAGATCCGCCAACGCTCTCTAAGGAGCACCGACAGCCCTTGAGCAATCCAAGTTCCACCACGGGACGAAGGGGTGTCACGATTTACCGGTCGACGTGGGAATTGCAATGTCCGCAGCTTGTAGTACAACACTGTTAAAATGTTCTGCCATTTC
Source organism: Teleogryllus occipitalis (assembly GCA_011170035.1). Taxonomy (NCBI): domain Eukaryota; kingdom Metazoa; phylum Arthropoda; class Insecta; order Orthoptera; family Gryllidae; genus Teleogryllus; species Teleogryllus occipitalis. The sequence goes on from BLKR01015522.1 coordinate 51,525, forward strand.
CTCCACACTGACAAACTCGCCCTCCGATAGACTGACGTTCGTTTGCAATGTCAGCCAGTCAGCATGTCGGACACACCAGCGAGGGGGCACGCCAACCCACGAGCAAGTCCATCAATATGGACGAAAGTGGGGTAATGGTCGCTTCCGTACATGTCGTCTAGGATGGACCATTGCATGACGATTGGAAGAGAAGGGCTGCGGAGAGCTAGATCGATACACGTGCTCGAGTTTGTGGCGACGGCAAAATGAGTTGGTTCGCCGGAATTGAAAATAACCAAGTTCGTGGTGTCTGTTACAGATTCTAATACGTTGCTTCTCGGACAAGTGCGAGAAGAGCCCCAGAGAGGACTGTGGGCATTTACATCCCCGATTATCACGGAGAGGGCAGTTGGTTTATCAAGCCCAAAAGTTCATCAGCTGATACACTCAGTCCTGGAGGGATGTAAATGTTGCGTACAGTGAGTGTGAGGAATGGGAGTTGCACCTGCACACACACTGCTTGAAAGTCGGTCAGAAGAAGTACCTCCGTAGACAGCAGCGAATCATGTACCAGTGAAGCAACTCCACCATGAGCACGGAGACCATCATCCACATCGAACCTATAAGGAGAAAACCGTCAAGAGACAAGGGACGAGATGGGGTGAGGTGAGTCTCTTGGAGACTGATTATCTGGGGTTTGTAACGGGACAACAGTTTAAGATCGTTCCGTCGCGAGGAGAAACCATTATTATTCCATGACATGAGTGCCATGGTGCAATCAAGGGTTTTCTTCTTTCCTCCGACGTTGGGAACCTAGGTATTGCCAGGGGGGCTAGATGCTCGCTCAGTGCGTTTCTGAAGATGTAACTAGTCGAGACCTTGATTACGAGCTTTTTGTTACCGGTTCCGAGGCATCGACCGACATCGACCTCCATTGAAAGAGACTTATTTAACATTTTGGTCAACTGCGATGACTGAGCTTTTGTGTCAATCTTCTTGTATTCTGTTGGGATGATCACTCTCCCACCTTGCAGGGGTGAGGTATCCACAGGGAGGTCCACTGGAGAGACCTCGCATGAGAAGCTCACCACTTGGGGGCAGCTCGTTCTGTCTGGCAGACCGCTGGTACCCTCGGAGTCAGCTTTCACGGCGCCGGAGAAGGATCGACAAAGATCAACAAGGTTCCTCGCTTGGAACCGACGTTTGGCCTCAGGAAATGACACTTTCTCTGCGGCTCTAATCTTCTGGATCTCTCTTTCTCTCAGCAAAGTAGGGCCAGGTGGTTAGCCAGGCGGTTACTTTTGCAATTAACACAATGCGGTGTAGTAGCGCAGGGTTCAGGTTCGTGCATCGTTTTCCTGCACTTCCCACACATCGAGTTATGTGCCATGCACCTCTACCACTTAAAACGCCGCAAAGGGTTAGGTACGTATTGCCGTACGTGAAAACTATAAAAACCGCACGAGATCCTTCGAGGGAGAGTTAGCAGATTGAAAGTCAGAATAAGAGTGGAGTGGGGATTTCTAGCCCATGCTCCCTCCTCTTGATCTTGAAGACGTCGGCCACACCCTGGCTTTTGAAAAAGGAGACTAGGTCTTCCTCACTCTCTGCAAAAAATTCCTCGTGGTTCGCCACTCCCTTACAAAGGTTAGGTGTTGGGTGAGTGGTCACTCCCACCTGGAGGCCGGAAATCTGCTTGGTTTTCATAATCTTGTCTATCTGATCACCCGATCGTGCGTCAAAGAGAATGGTACCATTCCTTGGTCGCACCGCAGCTTGTAGTTTTCCATAAGTCTCTTCAATAGCGCACGCTAAACAGACAGTACTAACCATTTTAAATGATTTTCCTTCCTCAGCGCATGCCATGAGGTTTCTTTGGCCTATCGCCTCGAGGCTTCTTTGGTGTATCTTCTTTCGAAAAGAAACTATTTAAATCAATAGTTCGTTCCGGACATCGCTTCCTTGCGGAAGAGAGCGGGGAAGAAGGTTAGTATCCATGGAGATGGATATCAGATTTATCCCCGAGGTCCCCAACCGCCACGGAGCCCAACAAAGGGACACTCCATCTGAGTGCCAGGGTTGCCACGGAGATATAGTGGGGGTATGACAGCGCTGCACCACCGTGGATCCCTCCGCTCACCCTGGAGTTCAGTACAAGACCTAGTCCAAGCCGATTGATCACGAGTGGGTTAGCTCCCGTCTGCCCGTCTAGAGTCTGAGGCCAATGCAAGCGTATTGAAGCCTGCAAGGAATGTTCACCAAAATACGTAAACAACGTATCCTTGGGTGGGGAACCAAACAGACTCCTCAACCGCCAGAACACACATTCCCTCCGACACGTGTCGCCATGCTCGGCAAACACATGGGTGGTCGTTCAGCATACACAGGGGCCAGTGAAATAGAAGAGGAAGAAGAAAAAAAGAACGAGAATGAACAATGGGGAGAAGAAAAATGACTGGTGAAAGAAAGGAATACTTGAGAGCCCACCCTGCATCCCCCCGTCAGGACGTGGACCGACCAACCGCGACGGGGCATCTGTTTGAGAAAACGGTGATCAGCATTTACCGCTACCGCCCCAAGATTCTCTTGTTCCGATTGGCTGAATGTGAGATGACGCAATCATTCGTGCCGTAAAATGTAATACGTCATCATTTGTGCCGTAAAAGGCCATTTAATGAACGATTTCTTGCAACAGAAAAGGTCGTTTATAATGATGGTGTACAAAAAAGGTTATTATGTCATAGTTTATTCTAAAAAGTTAATATAAAAACTAAAATACGTGTTAATCCTTCCTTTTATGGAAAACAAACGAAATGTAAAAAGATTAGAGGATGGGATTAAAATCTCATTAACGTTCATATGATTTTACATTGCTTTTTCAACTTCCCATTAGAGAACAAGAATTCATTAAAGGGCTTGTCTGACAAGTTTTTATCATCCGGGGGGCCCTCTTAATAATGGAGGCCCAAGGCACATCCCTTGTCAGCCTGTACCCAAAGACTGCCCTGGTCTACACACAGCTAACCTAGCTTTTCAAGTGCTCATTGTTGCTAAACAATGGCTGATGAGACAAATATATTGAATCAGGTTCATGGCGGTAACAGGGAAAAGTATTCTTAAATTCTGAGATGTAGTGTCAGATTACCTACTTTTTTGCATGGAATGACCCATCTAACTTCATATCAAACTGTATAGAATGTAAATTATTGAAACATTCATTAATTCAAACTGTCTAGGAGTCAAATCAGCAACAAGGTCTACATAATGCTATTTGTTAATTACTATTTGGGCCAGAACATCTCTCTTCTATGAATGTAGGTTACATAATATATTTTTAAACTTTAGTAACAGTCATGAGTTCTTAAACTCTACTTGTGAACATAAAAAGTAAAAAATTAAGAATGGAGACAACTTGCAGGTTATAGAGATGTCAAACTAGAGAGCATTGATGACAAAACAGTTCAACAAACAATTTTTTCCCCATTTTGAGTTGAAAAATTATGAGGGTTGAACATACAAAAATAGGCATTTCAATGCAAATGGCACATACATGAATATTACAATTACATTTGCCAAAATTGTAAATCCTGATTTGGATAATTTACATGTTGGGCATTCATTGAAGAACTGTTTGTCTGAGTTAAATAAATAAATAAATAAATAAACGATTCAACTCACTGTGAGTTACCTTGGGAGAATGATGAGCTGAATGAGTAAAAGAATTGTATAAATTGTACAATCAAAGGAAAATTCCTGTTTGAAAAGGCTAGCAGATTCTTTGCATGAATTGAGAATGAAACCACTGCAATTTTAATGCAATGTTCAACATTACGAGCTCCACAACATGAATCAAAAATTATTTATTTCGGCCCGAAACAATCTGGCTGTTTAGCAGGGTAATGTAGGTTTTTGTTTGGGTGTGAAAAAATTTTTAACTTTTGCAATTTTCAAAAGTACGGGGTTTTACTGAAAATCAGACCTGTGCCATTTTTATAAGTGTACTTAACTCTGCTCCAACAAACATTGAAAAGAGTAAGAAGAAGGAGCCATTTTTCAGAAAATTTTGAATATGTTCCAGGGACTTGTTTTTAAAAAATTACCTAAAATTTTAAAAAATCTCTTAAATTTGAGGGATTACAACAACATCCAGATTGATACAGGAATATCCATTTAGGTGAAAACCCTGTATAAGGTGTACATGCCCGTGTAGTTCACTGAGGGACAGACAGGGTGGGATTGGATGGTGGGATTGGACTGCACTGCACGGAAGGGGCAGAGGGGCAGGGCAGACCAGTGGGACGACACGAAAGTAGTAGGGTTGGGCAAACAAACGTTTTGGGAAAAAACACTTTTGCAGTATCAGAGACCCCCGAAATGTGTTCATCTGTTAAAATATAAAGTCTTGTGTCTGCTATACTGCATAACGTTTTGAATACGGGCTATATGAAAAAGTAAAAATCTGTACAGCTCCTCCTCATATCTATCCTTTGGAACTTCCAGATGTATGAATATTGACAAATAACTGACTAAAATGCAGCACTGAAATAACTGATTTAATAACAAAATAATTTTCAAGATAGGAAGCTTCACAACATTGTTGCTTATCCACCAAAGATTTAATTTTTAATAGAAACTGTCCACCAGGTAAGGATTTTAAAATTTAAGTACATTCAATAAAATCTACAAAACACATGAAAAATTAACCATACTGTACCATGTATTCTTTGCAGACAATAGCGAATACCAGTCTTCACATTTGTTGCTTTATAAGATGAAGCAGAATATCCCATTAATTGAGTTTTATTTGCGGGAGCTGCAGCAACTGGTTTCAGAGGACAAAGGTCACGATAGTGCTCGACTTCAGCAGGTAAATCTGCAAATACAATATGCATGAGAATAAGGACAAAGAAAACATTTACTGTTCTGTTTACAAATCATACTTTTCTGGAAATAAGACATTTCAATTCCAATTCAGGGAAGGGAGTGAAAAAAGGATGAAGCTACATGTAAAAAATAACATTTGTTACATAAACTACAATGCTTCATATAATTTTTAAATCTAATAATAAGAGATCCCTTACAATGCTTAAAATGGATTGCCTATTAAATGAAAACCTAGACAATTGGAAAAGAAACTTTTGAATAAGATTCCTGAGTATGTTAAAACAGAAAAATTATTGAACAAGAAAATTAGAAGTGCTTAACAGCACATACTTCCTTGCATTATTTGAGTGGCTCTGGGGAACATTAAGATAAGTGTAATATAATGGTAACATAATGGTATTGCATAGCTGATGCAAATGAGCAGCTCAGGGATCATAATGGTAAATGCTTTTCAGCTAAATTTGATTTGCTCCTTTCTTTCTCTCTTTTGTAGCAGCACTATTGCACAGACATGGTTTATTGCTTGAAATTGTCTCCTGCAACAGGTAAAACTCTGAGGAAATTTGTACCATGTCTGGGTGATAGTGGTGCTCAGAGGTGGGCAAAAAAAAGCAAATCTAATTTCATCAAAAATGCATTTACCATTACGATCCCCAAGCTGCTCATTTGTATCATCTCTGCAATATTATATCACTTCATGAACCTGAAAAATTGCTTCAAAACACAATTTTTGTCCCGCACTGGGATTTGATCGCCGATCTTTAAGAGTTACTGCGCTCTTCACACTACCCCTACCACAGCCTCACAGCTTAACTCTGCCTTCTTAACACTTGAAAAAAAATTTTGAAAATTTGCACGAGCAATTCAATGAATAAAATTCAGTGATTTTTATTAACATTACTGCAAGATCTATGTTTAAAGAACGAATGTTATTAAGGAAAATAATCTCAATCATCAATACTGTAGTTTTGCTGTTAATTTTTTGTTTGCAATTTTTGAAAATAGAATTCCCAAACAGGGAACTCTGTGATTTATTTTTTAATGAATAGATGGAAAACAAATATGCATTATATTGTTTACTTCATAAACAAGAACATCTGCCCTGTCTCACTGGAGAGCTGTCTTATGTACAGCTGCTATGCTGCATCCTTTTCTACTACATAGAATACACGTTCAGTTGTTCCCCAAATTATTCAAACAATAAAATTTATTGAAATATTCACAATTTAAAGTGCATCAGACTTTCAGTTAGGCAACCTAATATAATTGTTTTCACAATAAAATTACTAATATTTTGATATAGTTAAATGAAAATACAGATGATGGTACAAGATTTTAAAAATATTAATTTTTTCATGAAGGGTGGCCTGGCGAGGATATTATGCCTATGTGCAATATATTAGCTTATGTATTATTTTTTATAAGAAATATCCTCATTTAAAAAACAGCTGAGTGTAGCTGAAGGATCAGACTGTAAGTTTACCTTCTTGCTTTTACTGTCAGAAGCAAAATTACAACACAAATACTTTGAAATAAGTAAAGGAGTGAAAATAATTTTCAATGAATGTGGGATGGTGGTAAAGCAGAGCATGATAATTTGCTGAATGCATAATGGTGGTATCTTTTAGGAGCTGAAAAAGGGCACTATGTTCACAAAAGTATCAAAATGGTTGAAGCAATACATCAGAGTGTAAGGCCAATTTAACGCTAAATTTTAAGATACCGTGCTCAACATTCGATACATTTTTCATATTGTCCTCAGTTAGGAGAAAAATTTAAAAAATTGGCAATTTTAAGTCACCCAGAAAGGTACATTTCTTAAGCCATAATCTATAAAATATAACCCTTTTTGGACTTACATTTCATTTTCAGAGGTTTAGCTCTAGTGGATACATCCCCACCCCTCCCCTGGGCGGGTGTGGAATCTTAAAATATACACACATTTACATTGACTATATTGTAGTGATAAGACATTTGTCTTTCTTTTGTTAATAAACACTCAGCAACATTAAAATTTTTGCCAGGGGCAGTTTCGAGCACATGTGATCTAAAGCACAGATCACAGCCTGGCCATTCAAAGTTGGGATCCAGTATTAGGCCACTTGTACTTTTAAAACAATTATTTACAAAGTACAGTTTGTAAGAATGTTTGCACGGGTCCAAGTAGTATATGAAACAAATAGGAACTTGTCTGAGAGCTGATATGCAAAAGGATCTCCTGACCTGAAGAGTGGAGACAGTGGTGGATACAGGGACCAAACTCTAGGCCCCAAAAAGGCCTAGTTGTTATTTGTTACCTTCTTTTAACTTGCAAAATTGATTTAAATATTTATTTATGATAGAATTATGCAATTATTTAAAAAATAATAGTGTACAGTATCATATATACACTACAAAAATAATAAACAATATAACACATTTTTATTATTTAAAAAAAAAAATTGATGGCCCCCTCCAAAATAATTGGCTGTTTTATTTTTTTTTAGAGGGTAGACAGTAATATTAAGTTCCACATATTTTTAGGCATGTCAAGCAACATTTATAAATTAAAGAAATATTTAATATTTAGATATGTCTTTTTCAATTCTTTCAAATCAATTCAAAATTGTTTAGATATTAACAAGAATGTTGAGTATTACTAGGAATATATGAAGGATGATATTAAATTTTTGTTCTAATGCGCTTCTTTAGCTTTTTTACACCTAGCGAATTTATTTAATTAGTTTGAATTTTCTGGTTAAAAATATAGGCATATTTTCTTATTTTTGAATGTTGTAAATGATATATTAAATGTATTTTATCTTACATATACATGTACATATTTGAGTAATTTTTAGTACATAATTGAAGAGCTGATTTCCAAAGCAACATACCAATGTGACATTTGTTTTCTTGTTTTATGTATCAGTACATTCTTAAAATGCTTCTCTTTCACGCTGACAAATACTGTGTTCAGAAATTGCATTTCTCCTATGTTAAACAGTATCTGAAAACTTAAATTTTTTAACTACAAAACTGAACATAAATAGTTTCCCTTCATGATATAATGACATTCTTGGAGATACATCACTTTGGGAAGAAGCTTTTCAATTCTCTCTGTTATCCTCATAAACCATACTAATTGAATTGCGTATTACGGCTTAACTTGCTCTCTATTATGATCCCTGGAAAATCCATATTTTCTCTGTATGTTCACTGCTGCAACATTATGGGAGTAAATAAAGAAATACATTTTAAAACATGTTATAATGTAGTGATGTTTATGTGGGTCAAATAATTCACCTGGATATTGTTCTGGATCTGGTTGTGCAAGAATGAGGGCATTTCTATGCATCTGTTCCATACGTAATTCTTCAGATACATAAAATCCTGATGTTGATGATTTCTCCTTCAAGGAGCTAACATGAGTAGGTGACCCAGTATATACTGTGAAATTGGGCATCACCATAGCAGGAACAGGAGTAGTTGAAGGAACCTCGTCAGCAAGTGGTCCTGTCTCCTGTCCACTTGAAGTTGGATAGAAGTAGGTGGTACCACCCACATTCTCCTGAAAATTATAAATTAAAAATTACATTAGTAATCATAATTAGAAAAAGAAGGAAAAGAAATGAGAGGAAAAGAAAAAAGAAGGTGGAGGAGGATGATGAAAAAGAAGAAAGAACTTTTTGAAGACAGAAGTTTAAAGACAGAGTATGTCAACCTCTAAGCCTCAGTTCTGAAATTTGAAAGATCACTTGAACTGACTATTGATACAAGAAAAATTTATTATCATTATTACACAAAATTATTATATTAATTATGTATTAATATACAACTTCTATACGAAGGAAGAAATATAAAGTACCATGCTTTTTATACGGTGAATAATGGGAATAATGTGTAATTTCATTGAAGATTATTGATTTTATTTTTAGGGGAATGTCAACTCCTGTGGTGATTGGTGCAATCTCAAATTGGTTAATATATTATGTACTGTCATTTCCAAAACTATTCAGGCACTCGGGATATTCCTTACATGTTCCTTAGAATCCAGTTTTCTTCTCTATTAGAAAACTTGTATGGGCGCCCGCCTTGAGGGTGTAGCTCAATTCTGTTTTCCTTATTGAACCCTCATATAATGTACTCTTCTTCATCCTTTCATATGGTGAAATACAACCAGCTGACGTTCGCAAGTACTGTTTCTCCCTTTGCGACTCGTGATACTCCTCTGCAGTGGTTTCGATGATCCAAACTCTTCGGTGATGAGAGCAAACTGTCGCTCAAGGATGACCTTTAGCGTTTGACGTCCGTTGAACTTTTTTTTCTATATTTAAATGACTGATATTTCAGTTCGGTCGTGCTCTATCTGAGTAGTTTTGAGGCCCAATGATTTGAATAACTGATGATTTCATTCTGTCATTTTACTGTCATTTCATTTTGTAGAGTTACTTTTTTAAGAAGCCGTTTTCGTTATTTTTGTGACAAACTCTGATTTGCCTAAATTACGCTGAATTAAAAAGTAATGATTTGTTAAAAAAAATTGAATGAAAGTTCTTGAAATTAGAGGTGTCCAAATAGTTTTGGGAGTGATGTAAATAAAGCAATATGATAAATAGATCTACTTGCAACCAAATTTATAAAACAAAATTTCATTCTCATTAAAATGTGAAAAAACGAAAAAATCCTCAAGATTTTAAATGTGGACGAATGGATGCCTGATGTGATGCACAGTTGTCTGCCATATTATTATACTTACTAGAAAAATATAATTTTTTTTATTACTTGCAAAAGAAAAAAAATAGTGATGAAAGCTTTCACAATATTGTGTGAATAATATTCGTAATTTTTGACAAATTTACACAAAATCATTGCATATACAGTGGACGCCGCTTAGTGTAATCTTGGTTAATGTTATCATTCGTTTAATGTTATATTTATGATGTCCCGCCAGAACTAATATTACAACATTAAGAAAACGTCGTTTATTGTAATCAGAATTCGTTTTATGTTATCAGTGTTTTGAAACACATTTCTGTTACGCAGTTTTGAGCCATTGAGGCTCGCGACTCGAGAAAGACGAGCGAATAATATCATTGGCTACTGGCGCACACGGTCACTTTCCCGCGCGCTGTTTTGAAAATAACTTGCTAGCCGGCGCTTGATCGCCTTTCCCCTCTCGCAGGTAGTCTTCCAAACTTTCAGTGTGGTTCACGAAGCAGTCAGTTCCCATTCGTTCGTGAAGTTAAACGGCAGTGATGGGCAATGTGAGATTGGCCTAAAGTTGGCCTAAACGTAAAGACTTGACAATTAACGAGAAAGTTTCTATTATTGAACATTATGACAGTTCGCCTAAAATTTAGTCAACAAAATGCAGCATCTACAAATTTCTCATCATCTGTGCAAACTATTAAAGAATAGAAACGATGTTCTTCAGGTCTCAAAGAAAAAACACTTAGAATGTAAGAGAAATCGTGTTAGGAAAGACTGAGGTTGAATCTGTTCTAAGAATGTGGTTCACTAATGTTCGTGAAAAAGATGCCCGTGTTAATGGCCGTCTGATGCGTCAAAAAGCAGAGAAACTTGCTAAGAAAATGGGAAAGGAAGAATTTGTAGCAACAGAAGGATGGTTTCATCGTTGGAAAAAGGGGAAAACGTCTACAAACGAACGCACGGTGAACAGATTGACACTGATCCGGCAGCTGCTGAAAGATGGTTAGAAGAGGAATGACCAAAAATTATTTATGACGACGCCGATGAAACTGGACTGTATTTCCGTGCTCTACCTCATCACACATATCTGTTTAAGAACGAAAATGCTAAAGACTGTAAAACAAATAAAGAGCGCTAAACTGTTTTGTGCTGCGCAATTACGCCTGGCGAAAAGCAAAGATTGTTGGTAATTGGCAAAAGTAAGAACTGATGCTTTTCATTTGCGATTTCATTTGGGATTGGAATAACAATTGCTTCACGCCAAATCCTTGGTATTGCAAGTTTAAACTAAGTCTTATTGAAAATGCGGAGGAGAAACGAATGAACGTTTTCCGGTAGGTGTTTAAACATTTGATTATGCATCTGGTCTGGTCTTGGAGCAGAATCTGTCGCCCAAGCGAGAGCACAGTTCATCCAAAAGAGCTTTCTAATCTTCCTCCACGAGAATCTAGTTTACAGTTCTTCATTCTTTTCAGAAAGCCAGGAAGGTAATGTACGGAGCTGGAGATGCTCGTAGTGGAAGGCCAATTCTTGTGAGGTCAAATTTACATTTACCAGAAGCCCTGAGACAGACGGTAAAAGGAGTCTTACACCGATCTACCGAACCTTTCGCCACACTTGCGCCATACTTGCGGGGGCGTAGGACAAGAGTGATGAAATATAAGCTCTCCAGGACGCGGCCTTGCTTTCCCGTATGGTCAATCAAGCTCTGGCTCGAGATCTTTTATAATTTATCACATTATCCATGGTTGGGAACCTACTAAGCTTTATCAGTGCCCGCTTCCGATCACGCAACGCGGTGGCAAAGTCGGCATTCCACCACGGTTCCGGAGAATGTCGTAGACGACCCGACAACTTCGGGATGGTAATTGAGACCGCATGAAGAACGGCATCAGTAAAATGGGCAACCATAGCATCGATGTCGTTCGGGCAGTTTTCCGTTATCCATATTTCTTTCTCGAATGTTTCCCACTCACCTCGGTGGATTAACCAGCGAAGAGGATGGGCAAGTTTAAATCGGGAATATCGAAATTGATGAGAATGGGGCAGTGGTCACTGCCATGTAGGTCGCCAAGGACAGTCCACTCAAAGAAGGTAGAGATGGACTGCAGAGAAACAGATGTTTGACGAAAAAGTGTTTGAAGCCACGGAAAATATGTCCTTTCGCCAGTACTCCAGAATTACGTTCTGGTTGCCAATAATATTTTCAAGTATATTGTCTCTCGGGTAGGTCCTTGTGCCACCCCAGGCGGGATTTGAGCAATAAAGTCCCCCACAATAAGAAAAAGATTTTCAAGTATATTGTCTCTCGGGTAGGTCCTTGTGCCACCTCACACGGGATTTGGGCAATAAAGTTCCCCACAATAAGAAAAGGGGCGCGTAACTGAGAAAACACATCAAGTTCTTGTGACACGACTTGTCCAGTCGGGATATAGACGTTGCAAATGGTTATCGAGATAGTGCGGAGTGTTCACACGAACGCAAGATGTTTGAAGCGCGGTTCGTAAGACTTTCTTTGGACACCAGGGAGTCTGTGACAAATGTAGACTCTGCAATGGGCACGGAAGCCATCAATGTCTTGCCTGTAACAACAAAAGCCGCGGAGAGGAAATGCTCAGGAAGGAGATGAGTTTCCTGCAGGCAGATAACAAGGGGTCTATGAACAGACATTATCAGGTTTAATTCGTCTAAACGAATAAGAAAGCCATCGAGGTTCCACGAGAGGAGAGCCATCATTTCAGGTGTTAAGTTTCCTTACTTTTAGAAGGGTTGTGTCGGATTTCTTTTTCTTTTTCTTTCTCTCTTGAGTGATGCATGAGTTCATACGGGGCTCCTCGTTCCCTGCAGAGCCGTCTTGACGACTGCTAGACTCGAATGTGTCGGAAGAGCTGTCTTTTTGATACAGATGTCCTGGATGTAGAAATAGGGCATATCGGCCTCGTTTTCTCAGTTGGACGCCTTTGTGTATTTGTCGAAACACGGTTTTCGTTTTCTTCTTTGTTTCAGATGGGACAAGGTATGTGGTATCTGCATCTCCGCCGATGTCTTCAAAGGACACATGACAGCATTGCGCACATTGAATTGAATTGAATTTGCCTTATTTTACGTGGCGGGACTCAGGCCATGAAGCCTGCTCTTCCGTCTGACCACGCAAATTCCGCTACGCTCCTTTCACCAACCATGGGAGAAAGGAGGTATTACTTGGGCGACGAAACAGGCGATTTGAATTTAGCTCCGAGGCATCATTTAGGCTTGAGGATTTTTTACATGCAGTAAATGTACTAACACGGGACAGCCGGCTTTACTTCCCCTCCGAAGGAAGGCGTACGAAGGATTTTTTCGTCCTTAAAAATCCACGGCTTCGATCGGGTTTGAACCCGCAAACTTGGGTATAGCAGTCCAATACGCTAACCGCTACACCATCGCCGACTTTCGGTGTCTGGGTTTCGCAATCTTTTGTTGTTGACCCACAGTGTCAGCGAAACGTCGAGCCATATTCACAGGGTCACGCGTCTGGTAACGATGGCGTGCCTCAAGAAAGGAAACTTTTGCCGAGACCCGGATCTCCTGAATCTCCCTTTCTTTCAAGATGGGGCAATGGCTCGAGTTCGATGGGATTTCCAGAACTGTTTACGCCCCTTGGATCTGCGGAGCATTTGAATCGTTACACGATTCAAAAGAATCATGATCACAGTGTACCCAGACTGCGGCACTCCTGCAACGGGGCTGCGTATGGCCAAACCTCTGGCATTTAAAGCTGAGCAGACGATTTGGTACATACTGCCTGGCACGGAGATTGTAATAGCTACAAGCTATTTTCACTGGCATAGATGGACGATCGAAAGTATCAGCGTTGAGGTAGGGAGTGAGTACCCAATGGGGTACTTTACACTCCGCTGGGTCCTGTAAATGGCAGTCACACCTTCAGGTTGAAAGAAGGCTTTCAGGTCTTCCTTTTCTGACGCGAAGTCCTCATGATTCACTACACCCTTGCAGAGGTTTAAGGTCGAGTGGGTGGAAACATGCACCTGGAGGCCGGCTATTTCTTTTGGATCCAAGATTTACTTGATCTGCTCGTCAGTACAGGATTCAAAAATGATTGTGCCATTTCTTTGGCGAACCACAGCTTGAAACGTGCTAAATTTTTCTATTTCTCTGGCCAGTTTAATAGCACTTTCACTCATTGTTTCAACGCCATTTCTACACGACTTTGATGAGGAAGCGAGGTCTATCAGACTCTTTGCAAAAAAAAAATTATCTAGATTGACAGTTTCGCCTAAAAATCTCCTCTTCCTTACGGAGGAGGGCGGGGGAAGGTTTAGTATTCACGGCGAGGATATCAGATTCATCCCCATTGTCCCCATCCACCACAGAGTCCAACAACGGGACACTATCGGAGTGCCAGGGTTGTCACGGGGATATAGTGGGGGGGGGGCGATAGAGCTGCCTCGCCGTGGATCCCCCTGCTCACCCTGGTGTTCAGTACAATACATATTCCGAGCCGATTGATCGTGATTGGGTTATCTCCCGTCTAGAAGAGTTCGTGGCAAACACATGGGTAGATCAGATCAATAGAACATTGGCGACGGGATAGATGAAGATTTGGCAATGATAATCAGGTGCAGTTTGCCAGACGATTATTAA